>JAZKJV010008661.1:0-39710 GCA_037367405.1 Ottelia alismoides
TGATGAGCATCAGCGCGGCCTCGTCCGCCACGCCGCACGGCGCCTGAGGGTCGGAGCGGTGGAGGAGCAGCGCGGCCTTGGCGCTCGGCGGCTCTCGGCCGGGCCTCGCGCACGGAGGGGGCGGGGGCGTCCGGGGCGAACGACGTCCCGGGCACGCGCGGCGCGCGCCACGAGCAGGAGGCCGCCCTTCTGGCGGCGCTCCATGAAGGCCGCTGTCTCCTGGCTCGATGCCCCGCCCGCCCGAGGAGCCCGGTGGAGAGATCCACCGCGCCGGCCGGCACCGTCGGCGTCATGTACCTCCGATCCACGAAGGTCGCGCGCATGCCGCCGACGAGGACGAAGAGCCCGTGCGTGAGCGGGGCCTCCTCGTTGCGCGCGAGCGCCCTGGAGCCGACCTGCACCGGGACGCTGCACTCCCTCGCGCCGCTTGAGCCACCAGCGCGTGCCGTCGTGGCGGAGGACCGCCGCGAGCCGGGAGGCGACGTCCGGGTAGACGAGGTTGTTGATCTCCTCGCCGACGCGCTCGGCGCGGCCCAGCTTGAGCACGCCCAGAGGCTCGAGCCGGAGCTCGTGCAGGCTGCCGTCGCGGGGCCTCGATGCGCAGTTGTCGCCCGCCCCCACGTCGCCGCGCCACAGCGACAGGTTGCTCGCGGCCGACAGCCACATGGTCGCCCCCGCCATCGTCGGTGCGGTGCCGTCCGTCGAGCCTGCCATCGATGCATCCGATACCAGCGCGGGCGCCTGCCCGGAAGCCCAAGGTGTCGAGAGGGCACCGGCGTCGCGGAAGAGTAGGGGCGCACCTCGATGGCCCCCGGCGAGGAGATGCCGGGCGGCTCGCCGAGGGAGGTGGGCTCGTCCTCGATCTTGTAGGGCGGGGGCGCGGCGCTGCCGCTGACCGCGGACTCGGGGCCGCCCTCGAGCAGCACGCGGAGGAAGTCCTCGGCGCTCGGAAGCGCCGCTCGCGCTCCCGCTCGAGCGCGCGCGCGACGGCGGCCGCGATGCGCGCGGGCACGCGCGGCGCGAGCTCGCGCACGTCGGGCGCGTCCTTCTGCGTGATCGCGAGCATCAGGCGCGCGTAGCTCGTCTCGGGGAAGGGCGGCAGCCCCGCGAGCGCCTCGTAGAGGATCGCGCCCATCGACCAGATGTCGGTGCGGTAGTCGATGTCGGGCCGCGCCTCCATCTGCTCCGGCGACATGTAGAGCGGCGTGCCGACGAGCGCGCCCTCCTGCGTGATCGCGAGGTGGCGGATGGTGTTCGCGCGGCCGGGGGACGGCACGCTCTTGGGCTCGCCGCCCTGCACGAACTTCGACAGGCCGAAGTCGACGATCTTGGCGTACGTCTCGTCGTCGTCGCCCTTCACGAGCAGCAGGTTCTCGGGCTTCAGATCGCGGTGGACGATGCCGGCGGCGTGCGCCTTCCGCAGGCCGCGGAGCGCCTGCACCGCGTAGCGCACGGCCTCCGCGACGCCGAGCTTGCCCTCGCGCGCGAGCTTGGCCCCGAGGCTCTCGCCGTGCAGGAGCTCCATCACGAGGAAGGGCTCGCCTCCCTCGGTCTCGCCGGTGTCGAACACCTGCACGATGTGCGCGCTCTCGATCGCGCTGATCGCCCGCGCCTCGCGGTGGAACCGCGCCACGTTGGAGGACTCGCCCGACGGGTCGACGAGCACGAACTTGAGGGCGACGCGCTTGCCGATGGCGACGTTCTGCCGCCTCGTAGACGCTGCCCATCGCCCCCTGGCCGATCAGGCGGAGGATCTTGTACTTCCCGCCCGCGATCGTGCCGATGCGCGGATCCAACCCCGCGGGGTCGCTCGTGGTCACGTTCTGCCTCACTCGCTCCGCAGGATCAGGTGGAAGCCGGAGTCGGTCTCCACCACGTCGCTCATCTGGCCGACCGAGAGCTCGAACGCCGCGTCGGCGAAGGGCGGGACGACGTCCTTCCGCTCGACCGCGCCGAGCGAGCCTCGCCGATCGGCCGCGCCGGGCTCGTCGGAGTACTCCTTGACGATCGCGTCGAAGTCCGCTCCTCCGAGGATCTTGTCGCGCGCCTCGAGCGCGGCGCAGGCAGGCGTCCTCGCGCGTGCGGGCGATCGTCTCCGCCGCGCTCCGCGAGCCCTTGTACTTCACGAGCACGTGGCGCACCCCGATCCTGTCCGGCTCGTTCGGCTTGCGCTCGCGGGGCACGCCGGCGAGCGCCAGGCACTTCGCGGCCGGCGTCTCCGGGACCTGGGCCGAGCCCTTCGTGGGATCGCGCGGCTGCGCGTCTTCAGGGGCATCGACGCGCAGGCGCAGCCCGCGGCTAGCACAGAACAGATCGACACCGCGATGAGGGTTCGCATCGACGCCAGGATACGCCACTTCCGGCCCTAAGCGACCACGGCCGCGCCCCGGAGCCCCGTCGCGCGAGCTCGCGACGACCAGCGCCGGCCCCGGCGCCTGCGCGCTCACGACCAGCCCCACAAGGAGCGGGACGCTCGCGGCCCCGATGTCCCCCAGGCGGTCGGCGGGGTGCAGGATCACGGGCGTGGCGTAGGCGCGGTAAATGGTCTGCGTCGCCGCGCAGCACCACTCCCTGGCGCGCTCGCTCTCGCCGTTCAGGTCGATCGCGACGGCGCCGATCGTGGAGGGGTCTCCTCCCCAGGAGTCGATCGCCCTCGTGATCGCGGCGGCCATGGGCCGCGCGCTCGGCGGCGACTGCCACTCGACCTCGATGCCGAGCGAGCGCACGCGGACGCTCTTGTCGCGCTCCGTCGCGGGCCGCACGCAGACGACCGCCGCGGCCTCGCCCGGCAAGAACCCGTCCGGGAGCGCCGCGATTTGAGCAGGCCGAGCCTGTCGAGCCCGCTCCAGCGTGGCGGGGTCGCCGTGCGTGTCCAGCCCCACGATCACGGCCTGTGCGGCCTGCCGGTTCTCGAAGAGCTGCGCCGCGGTGCGGAGCGCCAGGATCCCCGCGGCGTGCCCGCGCCGGACGAGCAGCCGCATCTCCGACGGCACCGAGCCGCCGCGCGCCTCGATCTCGGCCGCGAGCGCGTCCGCGACGATCGGCCAGCCGTCGTGGGCCGGCGCGCTCGCGGGCGCGCTCTGCCCCGCGCGGGGCCCCCACGGCAGCGGCGCGCACACGATGAGCGCCGTGGGCCCGGCCGCGGGGTGCAGCTCCTCGAGGCACTCGACGAGCGCCGGCCACGCGAGGACGCTGGCCCGCGCGAAGCCCTCGTGATCCGCGCGCACCGGGAACGCGAACGCGCCCGAGATGTGATCGCCCGCCAGGTCGACGAGCGCCGCTCTGCGGACTCGCCGCGCGCCCGCGGCGAGCGCCACGATCGTGTGTGCGTATCGTCGCCGATGGCCGTGACCATACCGACCCCGGCGACGCTCAATGCAACGCGCATAGTTGCCCTCCCGCCGAATGGCAGAACCGCGCTCGGCGGCATTGTATCCCCAAATGGGCGCACCGTCATGAACCGCAACAAATGCGCGCACGTGCGGGGCGACGCCCGCGTGCGCCGCGCGCGATGGTCGCCGGACGTCACGCGCGCTCCTCGATTTCGGAGCACGCCCTCGTTACCATGCGCAGCCCGGCAGGCTGCGCGGCGCGGAACGATGAGAGAGAGAACCGTCACAGAAACGGGAGCGGTCCGGGCAGCGCCGTCCGCCCTCCGCAAGCGCGTGGCCGGCGTCGTCGTCATGTTTCAGCGCGAGGCCCAGGCGCCGGTCCCGCACCGGATCGACAAGCCGCGCCGCTTCGGCCGCAGCGAGGAGGCCGACGTCTCCGTGGGTGACGGCGGCGTGTCGCGGCTGCACGTCCTCCTCGAGCCCGCGCCGGGCGGCCTCTTCGTCAGCGATCTCGGGAGCCGCAACGGCACGTTCTTGAGCCGCGCCCCCGTCGTGTCGGAAAAGACGCTCGCCCCGTTCGGCTCGATCATCCGCATCGGCGCGACGTTGATGCGCGTGATGGAGGACGTCACCCCGTTCGAGCTCGCGCCTCCCAGCCCGTTCCCCGCGCTCATCGGCGGGGCGAGCCTGCAGGGCGTCCGCGCCGGGATCGCGCTCGCCGCCGTGTCCTCGGCGCCCGCGCTGATCGAGGGCGAGACCGGCACGGGCAAGGAGGTCATCGCGCGCGCCGTCCACGACGCGAGCGGCCGGACCGGGCGCTACGTGACGGTCAACTGCGCGGCGCTCGCGCCGGAGCTCGTCGAGTCCGAGCTCTTCGGCCACACGAAGGGCTCGTTCTCGGGCGCGAGCGGATCGCGGCCGGGCCTGTTCCGCTCCGCGCACAAGGGCACGCTGCTGCTCGACGAGGTGGGCGAGCTGCCGCTGCCGATCCAGGCGAAGCTGCTCCGCGTCGTCGAGAGCGGCGAGGTGCGCGGCGTCGGCGAGGACGAGCCCGCCGCGGTCGACGTGCGGATCGTCGCGGCGACGAACCGCGATCTCGACGTGATGGTGGGCAGCGGCGCGTTCCGGCGCGACCTGCTCCACCGCATCGCGGCCACGCGCATCCGTCCGCCGCCGCTGCGCGAGCGCCTGGAGGACCTCCCGCTGTTGCTCGCGCACTTCCTCGCGGAGGAGAAGATGACGGCCGGCGCCGGGGCCGTGGAGGCCCTGCTGGGCCAGTCATGGCCGGGCAACGTGCGCGAGCTCCGCAACGTCGCGCGCGCGGGCGCGGCGTCGGCGCGCACCGCCGGCCGCGAGGAGCTCGAGGAGGAGGACGTGGCCGCGGTGCTCCCCGTCACCCGACCGGCGAGACCGACTCGCTCAAGGCGCGCATGGTGCAGGCGCTGTCGTCGTGCGAGGGCAACGTCACGCGCGCGGCGCAGGAGCTCGGCATGGCGCGCTCCGGCTTCTACGAGGCGCTCAAGCGCTTCAGCCTGGATCCCGCGTCGTTCCCGCCGCAAATAGCGGTCATCGGGAGATGTCGATGGTCATCGGGAGATGTCGATCGTCGCCAGCTCGTCCTGCGACGGCGGCGCGGCCACCGGCGAGGCCAGGATCGACTCGACGAGCGCGCCGAGCGCCTCCGCCGCTCGATCGCCCCGCGCGCCCGGCAGCGCGTCGAGCGCCGCCGCCATCTCCATCGCGGAGCCGTGGCGCGCCTCGCGGTCGCGCGCGAGCGCCCGCGCGAGGAAATCGTCCCACGCAGGGTCGACCTCGGACCTTAGCGCCGAGACCTTCGGGACGCTGGCCGACACGAGCGCGAGCAGCGTCGCGGGCTCGTTGTCCCGCAAGAACAGCCGCTCGCCCGCGAGAAGCTCCCACAGGATCACCCCGGCCGGGAACAGATCGGCGCGCGCGTCGATGGGCTCGCCGCGGGCCTGCTCCGGCGCCATGTACGCCACGTGGCCGGCCGTGCTGCTCGTGAACGCGGCCGACGCCTCGCGCAGGGCGCGCGCCACCCCGAAGTCGGCGATCTTCACCTCGCCGATCCTCGAGAGCAGGATGTTTTGAGGGCAGATGTCGCGGTGAACCACGCGCAGCGGGCGGCCGTCCGCGCCGCGCGCGACCTCGTGCGCGTGGGCCAGCCCGGCCAGGAGCTCCGCCCGACGTGGCCCGCGACCTCGATGGGCAGCGGCCGGCCGAGGGTCTGCGCCGCCAGCATCAACGCGCTCAGCGGTATCCCGTCGACGTACTCCATCGCGAGGAAATACGCCTGCCCGACGCGCCCGAAATCCAGCACCAGAACGATGTTGGGGTGCGCCCAGCCTCGCGGAGAGCTCGGCCTCGTGACGGAACGCATCAATGAATTTCTTGTGGCCGGACAGGTGCGCGTGCACCCGCTTGACGGCCACGCGCCGCTCGAAGCCGCCCTCCGGGCAATAGAGCGCCTCGGACACCGTGCCCATCCCGCCCGCGGCGATCTCCCGCACCACGCGGTACTTGCCGAAGAGGTCCTGCTCGCGCGCGACGCCCTCGGCGCGCATGATCGCCCGCCGCACCCCGCGCGCCACGAGCGCGCCGAGCACGCCCGCGAGCGCCAGCGACGCCGAGCGGGTGAGCTGCATGGCCGGCTGATAGAGCAGGTAGCTCGCCTCCTTGTGGGACAGCCGCCCTCGCACGAGCGCCCAGTAAAACCCCTGGTAGAGCAGCGCCCCCGACACCCCCGCGACGAGCGGCAGGGGCCGGGCGCAGGCGCGCGCCGGCGGCCAGGATCAGCGCGCAGAAGAGCATCGGCGGCACCCACGACCCGAGCGCGTACATCGGGCCCTCGGTGATCATCACGATGGTCGTGAACACCCACGGCACCGCGCTCTCGAGGCACACCATCACCACGCGGGGGGGCCGCCCTCGCGGGGGATCGCTTGAGGATGCGCCCGATGACGAGGAACGCGATCACGAACACCGCGGCCGCCGCCGCGCACCCGAGCCCGAGCGGCCTCGATAACGTGGCGGCGACCACCGTCCCGAACACGACCCCGACGACCCCGAAGATCTGCCACACCGCGATCGTCGTGGCCTCGAGGCGATAGAGCTCGACGCGCAGCGCCGCGTCCAGCGGCCGCCACGGCTGGCCCTGCTCGGTGCGCCGTCCCGCGTCTCCATCGCCTGCTCCGCGATGGAGGCGAGGGGCGGCCTGCCTACTTCTTGCTCGTCACCCATCCGTTGCGCAGGTAATTCCCGCGTCCTGTCGGCCAGAGGAGGCAATTGTCGTGGGAGCCGGGCACGCGATAGACGCGGCCGAGCTCCACCTTGTCCTCGGCGTCCTTGAGCGCGACGACGATCTCGAGCGTCCCGTCGCCGTCCACGTCGCCCAGCGTCGGCACGGCCATCGAGCCCCGGTGCGGGAGCGGCTCCTTGAACAGCTCGTTCCCGCCCGCGTCGAGGATATAGAGCGCGCTCGTGCCCTCGGCGGTGGAATAGGTCGCGAACACGACCTCCGGGATCCGTCGCCGGAGAGGTCCCCGGCCACCACGCCCGCGGAGAAGACGTTGTCCGCCGTCGTGTACTGGAACTGCCAGAGCTCCTGCCGGTCGGCGCCCACCGCGTGGATGCGCCCGTCAAAGCCCACGAACAGCATCTCCGGGCCGGCGTGGGGCTGGTCGATATCGGCGATCGTCACCTGGTTGTGATACCGACGATGTTATCGCCGGGGTCCCACAGGCCCGCGATGTAATCCGGCGCGTGGAACGGCACCTCCCACCCCCTTGATGCGCGCCGCGTCGCGGTGCACCGCCCACAGCCCGACGCCCTTGAACCTGTCGTCCTGCGACGCGTTCTGCACGCTGCCCGTGAACACCACGTCATACTCCCCGTCGCCGTCGATGTCCGCGATGGCGGGCGCCGTGTTCGTGAAATGAGCCTGGAGCGCCGTTGACTCGTCGTCCGCAAAGCCCTGAATGGAGAGCTCGAGGTCGTGCAGGTAGCGCACGCCCGGCGTCTTCTTGGGCTTGAACATCGAGTTTGCGTCAAAGGCCTCGCCCGTCCCTTGTGAATGCTGATGTACGCATTGTCGTGGGGGACGACGACGTCCTGCTTGCCGTCGCCGTCGAGGTCCCCGATCGCCGCGTTCTGATCGTAGCAGCCCGCGATGTAACACTTCTGATCGATATTGCACCCGCTCACGCCCGCGGCGTTCGGGGGAAGCCCGTCACGGCCGAGCCGCTCGCGTGCCACGCCATCATGACGTCGGTGACCCCGCTGTGCGCGGGCGCGGCCACAAGGTCGAGCTGCCCGTCACCGTCGACGTCGCCCGCGGCGAGCGTCCGCATCTCGTCCTCCCACTTCACCGGGAAGCCGGACACGGGCTGTCCATCGGCGTCCAGCATGTAGACCGTGTCGCGCGCGGCGAACGCCACCTCGAGCGACTCATCATCACGGAAGTCCGCGACGACGGGGCTGGCCCACACGCGGCCCGCTGTACTCGAACATCCATTTGATCGAGCCGTCCGGGTTGAAGCACAAAGGCGCTCATCGCGCGCGATCAGGACCTCGCTCTGGCCGTCGCCGTCGAGGTCCGCGATCGCGGGGAGGCAGCCAGCCCTCGTGGTATCGATCGACGAGCTTGAAGAGGAGCTCCGGCTTTCTGGACGGTGGAGCTGCCCTCGGGGGCCGTCTCGCAGCTCGGCGGTGGTGGGACGGGGTTACCGCCGCCGCCGACGG
Organism: Ottelia alismoides; assembly: GCA_037367405.1. Taxonomy (NCBI): domain Eukaryota; kingdom Viridiplantae; phylum Streptophyta; class Magnoliopsida; order Alismatales; family Hydrocharitaceae; genus Ottelia; species Ottelia alismoides. The sequence continues at coordinate 8,091 of JAZKJV010008661.1, forward strand.
TGCCCCCGCCTCCGCACCCCACCAAGGGGACGGCAGACGTGAGCGCGCAGGCGGCGAGGACGACGCGTGGGAAAAGAAAGCGGGTATCGCTCATGGCCGCATGGTATCGCGGCCGCGGCGCGCCCGCGACGAAAACACGCCGCGTCTCGCCGCCCGCGGCCCGCTTCACGGCACCGAGTAGAAGACCGTGCTCCGCGATCGCTCCAGCAAGATGGAGCTGCCCGGGTGGAGCGCCGGGTCGACGACGCCGCCGATCGTCGTCGTCACGGTCATCGTGACGTCGCACTCATCGCCGGGGTAGCTGGACGTCAGGCTGCCCGGGCCGAGATAGATGTCGCTCGCGCTCTCGTCCAGATCGAGCACGAACGTGGAGATACAGTATCCTCGATGGTGACCCTCTTCGCGCCGCTCGTCGGCGGGAGCTGCACGATGATGGTGTCATAGTCCCTCGATATCCACGACCCGTCAATGCCGCCCAGGTCCACGGCGTCGGGCTGGACGCCCCCTGTCGCCGGGGCGCTCATCTGCTTTGCGCGGCTGAACCCGAGCCAGAAATCCGCGGCGTTGCTCAGCGCGAAGGTCGCCTCGTAATGCCCGCTCCCTGTCTCGATCAACGTGCTCTGCTGCTTGCCGAACGAGGCGATCAGGCTGTCGCCCTGCACGAGGTGGAGATAGTTGTTGTCGCTCGACGTGCGCACCTCGAGGTCCGCATTGACATACACGGAGCCGTCGCCGTCGTCCGACACGGTGATCGTCGCGAGGATATCTTTTGTCGCGACGATATCGGAGCTCGTCGTGCGCGGCAGCCCGTGGCCGCGGCCGCGCAAAGGATAACAGAAGAGAGGAGGAGCGCTCGGTGGCTGTTCATACCGGCCCGCCTAGCACGACGGGTGCCGCGCGGGGCCGGCGGAGCGGGCCGTCGATCCTTGCCTCATGTGGCCGCCGGTTCACAGGCGCAGGTCACGACCGTCGTGGGGCGCGGGCGCGCAGGGGCCTACGCGTCCAGCGCGGCCTGCCGCCGATCCCTCTCCCCCGAGCGCCCCGTCCACGGTAGGCTGTCCGCATGATGGAGGTGGTCTGTCGAGGCCCGTTCCGCGCCAGCACGTTTCTATGGCAGCCGGCCCAGGCGCGCTCGCCGCGGCCGTGATCTGCAAAGCGACATTCACCCTCACGCCCGGCGAGTCACCTACCACGTCGAGCCTGTCGACGTCCTGCCCGCCGACGTCCACCACGAGGACGACCCTCGCCGCAGCGTCGCGCGCGCGTCCGACTTCGTCCCTGCCAAGAAGCGCCCCGAGCTCCTCTCACCGGTCACGCCCACGCGCCGCTCGGCCGTCCGATCCAGTCGCTGCTCGCGCGCGTCGCGTTCCAGGACATCGACAAGACCAGTGCGATCGTCGGCGACTCCCACATCGCGCTCGACAACACCATCTCCGAGCCCGTGCCGTTCATCCGCATGTCCCTCCGCTGGGAGCGCGCCTCGGCCGGGCCGGACGGCCAGAACCCCGCCGGCGTGCGCATGGGGCGCGAGGCCCGCGCCGACGCCTGGGGCCGGGTCTTCTTGCCGAACCAAAGGCCCCCCGGCGCGCGCTTCTCCTCCCGGTGGGACGTGCTGCCCGCGGTGGGCTTCGGCCCGATCGCGCCCGACTGGCCTGCACGGGCGGCGCGCCTGCCGCGGCGGGCCCAGCCGTTTGACCCGCGCTCCGTCCTGAGGTGGCCTCTGCCGCCGGACTTCGACATGGCCTTTTTCAATGCCGCGCCGCCGGATCAGCTCACGGACGAGATCTCCGGCGACGAGCAGCTCATCCTCGAGAACCTCCTGCCCGCGTGCCCCGCCTCGTGACCCGGCTCGCGCGGCTCGTCCCGCGGGCGCACGCCGAGCTCACCGGCGGAGGCCACGCCGCGATGGATCTGCGCTGCGATACGCTGACCGTCGACACCGATCAGGGCATTGCCACGCTCGTGTGGCGCGGCAACCTCCTGTCGATCACCCGGAGCGCGTGGCGCGCGTCATCGTCTCCGGACAGGCGCTCACCTCGCACATCGCCGTGTCAGCGCCCGTGTCCGCGCCGGTCCGGGCGACGATCGGCCTCTCGGCCCCTCCGTCGAGCCCGGTATTGCCCTTCTCGGCCAGGAGCGACGCCGCGCCGCCGTCCGCGCCCGCGGCCCCGGAGGAGCCCGCCGTTGCATTGAATAACTCAGCTCGTATTCCAGAGCCGAGCCCCCAGCGCCGGACCCGCCGAGCCCGAAGGCGAAGAGGCCGAGCCCGTCTTTCCGGAGACCCATCGCCGCACCGTGGATCTGGCCGCCTGGCTGCGCCCCGGCGACGTCGATCCATTGCCGTTCCGCCCGGCGCCGGCCTCGCGTCCCGCGGCGCCGATCGAGCCTCCGGAGCCGCCGCCCCCGCCGGCGATGCCCGCCATGCCGGCCTTGCTCCAGACAGGCCCGGGTCCCGGAGCTCTATGCGGCGCCTCCTCCGCCCGAGCCTCGGCCCCGAGAGCCCGAGTTCGCGCCGCCTCCCACGCCCGAGGAAAGGAGCCCGCGCCCCCGCCGATGCTCGGCCCGATCCAGCCGCAGCCTCCCGGGGCAGACGCCGAGGCCGCCGCGGAGGACAAGGCCAAGGGCAGCACATTGAAGTCCGAGTCGCCGCCCTCGTTCGACGATTACCCGATCGAGCTCTGCGCGCGCACCGCGGCCAGGATCGACCTCCTCCCGACGATAAGATAGCCATCCCTGGACAAGATCCACCTGACGCCCGCGGAGTGGGACATCGTGGCGACGCACTGGCAGGCCGAGATGCGGCGGGAGGGGGCGCGCGGAAAGACAAAGCTGCTCACCGCTTATGACGCCGCCTATGTGGGCGAGCTCGAGGCCGTCCGGGGCCCGATCACCCCGGCCGAGTATGCGCGTCTCGTGATCGCGGCAGGCCGCGGGACAGCCGATGATCTGCTCGACGAGATGGCCCTGCCGCGCGGCGGCTTCGCGAGGATCCGGCGCGTGTGGGTGCGGCGGGTCGTGGCCGACGCGGCGGTCGCAAAAGAGGTCCGTGCCGCCACGCAGGCCGCGGCCGAGGAATAAGAAGCGGGCTCATCGAGCCGCCTCTCATTGCGATTGCGACAGCGAGAGCGAGGCCCAGAACGGCGGCAGCGCGCGCTCCCAGTCGCCGCCCCTCGGGCCCACGGCGCTCACCTGGAGCATCACTCTGGGAGACGGGTAGAGCACACGATGATAACCGCGGCGCCCGTCCGGCCGCTCGATCACGAGATCAAGGACATCGCGGTCATTCGAGCGCGCGGCCTCCCGCGACGTCACGCGCGCCCCTTGATCTGTCGAGAGCCCGCGCTCCACCCTGTCGAGCAGGGCGGCCCGGTCCTCCTCGCCGAGCGCCTGCGGGAAGCGGAACCACGCGGCCTCGAACCGCGCCCCGTCCTCCGTGCGCGCCGCGTCCACGCGGAACAGGACCGGCCCCTCGTGGCCCGTCCGGGTCTCCACCGCCGCCGGGAACGCCAGGGCATAACCCTCCGGCGCGTCATGCGCGACGGGCCCGCGGGCGGCGCCGCCGAGCACCCCGCCGTCACGATCGTGGCCGCAAAGAGGAGCGTGAAGAGGTTCGACCCGGAGGAATGCGACACAGGTGAAACATTGTAAGCCTTTGACTGAATTCTGTCACGCCCGCGTCGCCGACCCTCTACCCTTCCACCATGAACGCCCCCATCGCGCACCGCAGGCTGGAGCTCTCCCTCGGTCAAGGCGCTCTCCTCGACGTCCGCCGCTTCCTCGTCACCGAGCGCCTCTCGGGCCTGTTCGAGGTCCGGGTCACCGCCGTGAGCCCCGACCCCGACATCGACCTGGATCGCGCGGCCGGCGCGGGCGCGAGCTTCTGCGCGCACGCCCACTCGGGCTCGTCGCGCACATGGACAGGCATCGTCAGCAGGATAAGAGGACCGCCGTCGAGCTGAACGGCCTGTCGACCTATGAGGTCGTCCTCGTCCCGCGGATGTGGTTATTGACCCAGAACATCGACTCTCGCATCTTCCAGCACCTGTCGGACGTCGACATCGCGGTAAAGGTCCTCTCGAGGTGGGGAGCCTCGCCGGAGCTCCGGCTGTCGGCCGTCCACAAGAAGCGCAAGTACCGCGTCCAGTACGGCGAGAGCGACCACGCCTTCCTTTGCCGGATGCTCGAGGACGCGGGCGTGTCCTTCTTCTTCGAGGACGGGGCGAGACCCTGGTCCTGTCGGACGCGCCGTGCGCCGGCCCCCGCCGCGGGCCCATCCCCTTCCGCGCCGAGCCCTCGGTCTGGTCCGAGACCACGTCACCGATATGCAATGCGAGCGCGCCGTCCGGCCCGGCGCGTGACGTTGCGCGATCATGACCAGCGCAGGGCGCCCGCCTACAAACTGCTGGCCGAGGCCGCCGCCGCGAGGGACGTCGAGGGCGCCATCCGAGCATTACCATTACACGCCGGGCGCCTTTGTCTACGAGAGCGACCGCGGCGAGAGCACGCCCTTCGCCGACGCCGGGGGGAGATACCGCTCCGACGAGGGCGAGGCCGCGAAGCTCGCCGAGCGCCGCCTCTCCGCCCACCGCGCCGCCGCGCGGACCCTCTCCTTCAAGACAAACGTCATTGACCTCTCCCCGGGCACGGTCGTCTCGTTCTCGGATCACCCGAGCTCCGATATCGGCGACGGAACACCGTACCTCATCACCTCCACGCGCATTGAAGGCACCCACGACGGCGAGTGGTCGCACCTGTGCGAGGCCGCGGGCGCGGACGCCCCGTATTACCCGCCGCGCGCGACCCCCCGCCCGGTCGCGAACGGCGTCGAGAGCGCCACCGTCGTCGGCCCGCCCGGCGAGGAGATCCACGTCGATGAGTTCGGCCGGGTGAAGGTCCATTTCCACTGGACCGCGAGAGCAGGATGGATGACGCCTCGTCGTGGCTGGATCCACGTGAGCCAGCCGTGGGGCGGCGGGGCTTCGGCGCGATGAACCTGCCCCGCGTCGGGCAGGAGGTCGTCGTGGGATTCCTGGGGCGGCGACCCGGACCGCCCCGTCATCGTGGGCCGCGTGTTCACGAACCTCCAGCGCGTGCCGTGCAAGCTGCCCGAGTCCAAGAGCAGACGGTGATCCCGCAGCCAGTCGGACGAACGGCAAATCCGGCTATAACGAGATCCGCTACGAGGATCGCGCGGGCAGCGAGCTCTTCGTCGTGCAGGCCGAGCGCGATTACCACAGCTCGTCAAAAATGATGAATACGTGGTCGTCCACAACGATCACTCGGGCGAGGTGCGCCGCGACGAGAAGCGCGCGGTCCACCGCGACAGGGAGCACGCCGTGCAGCGGGACTCGCTCGAGCAGGTGGGCAATAACCGCGTGCGCCTCGTCGCGAACAACGAGTCCGTGACCGTCGGCAATGACCATGACTTCACCGTCGCGAACAACGAGCAGCGCTTCACCGGGAGCATGCGCAGCGTCCACGTGGGCAGCGACGACTCGCTCACCGTCGGCGGCAGCCAGAGCAAGGTCGTCACAGATAACCTCACAAAGAGGGTGGGCGGCTCCGAGACCTCCACGGTGCTCGGATCCCGCTCGCGGCTCGTGGGCGGCTCCGAGAGCGTGATCATCGAGAGCGACAGCGCCCGCTCCGTGACCGGGACGGACTCATTGACGGTCCAGGGTGACCGGACAAAGCTCGTCCAGTCCACCGAGAGCAACACCATCGGCGCGGACCGGATCACCCAGGTCCAGGGCAATGAGCAGATCTCCATCGGGAGCGACGAGAGGCGCGCGGTCGCGGGCAGTCAACAGGAGAATGTGGGCGGCCCGGCCAGCATCACCATCCAGGCGAGCCGCGCGACGCAGGTGGGAGAGAGCGACGCGCTCACCGGGGAAAGGCCTTCTCGGTGACGGTGTCGCCGCCGCCCCCACCTGAAAAGGAGGAGGGCGAGGCCGCGGAGGGCGAGGGGGGCGACAAGGCGGCCGCCGGCGACGCAAAGGCCGGCGGCAATGGAAAGGCCGGTGGTAATGGAAAGGCCGGGGGCAAGGCGAAAGGCGGCGCCGGCGAGGAGAAGGAAGAGAGCGACCCCACGCGGCTCAGCATGGAGGTCGACAAGATCGAGCTCAGGACCAAGAGCGGCGCCTTCATTCGCATGGACGGGGACACCATCCACAGCTGGACGCCAAGCACGTCATCTTCAACGGCGAGGAACCTCAAGGCCACGACGGCGAAGCACCTGACGGTCAAATCAAAGGGCGGCGACGTCATCATCCGCGGCGGCCCGTCCGTCAAGATCAACAGCTGAGGAGGCGGTCATGACGCTCAAGCACGCGGCGAGGCACGGCGACAGCACGGACCACGGCGACCCGCTCCCGGAGCCCTGGGATCAGGAGCAGCACGTCTCATTGAGGGAAGAAGGCGTGGCGCACGGAGATCGACACGCACAATTGCCGGGTCCAGCGCCACGGCAACGGAGAGGTGCCTGCTCGGGTCGCTGACCGTGCTCGTGGACGGCCAGATGGCCGTGCGCGAGGGCGATAAAATCATGGGGGACGCGCTGCCGAACAAGGTCACGACCTTCGCGCCGGACGTCTTTATCGGCGACGTCCCCCGCGGCCTGCGGCACCCGGCGCTGGCCAACGAGTTTTGCGCGGACATGTGCACAAGATCAGAAGAACTGGGGCAACATGAGCCCCGATGAGCGGAAGGCGGCCGTCCAGGCCGCCGTCAACAAGCAGCTCAAAAAATTCGGGATGCCGGAGGTCACCATCAGCGACGATCTCCCCATCGGGGATAACCTGGGCCAGTTCGACAAGGACGGGTGGGAGATCCAGCTCCCGCCGGGCACGTTCGACGCGCCGGCCATGGCAATGACTTTACAAATACCGTCTATCACGAGGCGCGGCACGCCGAGCAATGGTATGCGGCCGGGCGCTGGATGGGCGGGCAGGGGACCTCGATGACCGGGGTGGACGTCGCGCTCGCGACGGAGCTGCCGCTGAACGTCGGGCAGGCCGCGGTCAAGCAGCGGGCGGCCGGGACGAGCTACGCCGGGCTGCTGGGAGAGATGATGTATAACTCCGTGCTCGGGTCCAACCGCGCCCGCCGCGACGCCATCCATGATGCCCTGCGCAGGAACAACAACACCTACACTTACGCGCGCTACGAGGGGCTGCCGGAGGAGGAGGACGCCCTCCTGACCGGCAACCTGATGGACAGCTGCACGTGCACCTGAGCGCGGCCATGAGAGGACGGTCTGTTTTCATTGATCGACGCTCTCTATCAGCCGGGCTTCGACCTCGGCGCCGCGGCGCGCGTGCTGGGGCGGGGAGAGCCCCGGCCCGCACGGCGTACAAGCTCGAGCTCGCGCCGCGCAATGACGCCTTCCGCGCGGTCCGCCTCGAGACGCTGGAGCCGCCGTCTGCGGGCGGCGCGCCGTACCTTGCCGGGATCCAGATCACCTTTCAGGAGCCGCAGCCGATGAGCTTCCCGCGGCTGCGCGCCAAGCTCGGCGAGGCGGCGGAGCAGCCGGGCATGAAGCCCCGCCAGGACCGCACGTTCAAGGTGCCGATCCAGGGCCGAGAGCGCGACGGATACGCGCTCCTGCTCTGCACGCTCGAGACGTCCGAGCGGGACACAAAGGACGTGCGGCGGATCATCCTGCGGCGGGTGCCCCGGGAGGGCGACGCCGGGCTGGACGTGAAGGACGGCGTCGAGGACCCGAACGCCTATCCGGACGATGATGATTAGATCTGCTCAGAGGTCGTCGGAGCGCCGCGAAGGGGGCCGCGAGCGCCCTCCGCGGCGAGCGAGCGTCAAGGGATGGTGACGCCGACCGTCGCGGTGTTGTTATCGAAGCTGATCTCCTCGAACGCGCGGTTGGGGTTCACGGTGATCTGGATCTGATAATCCCCCGGCGGGATGTCCGTGATGTCCAGCCAATGGCAGTCGAGCGTGTTGCCGTAGAGGTCGGGACCAGCCCGCCTGGATCCCCTGGTTCGAGCAGTCGAACTTCTTGGCGCAGGCGACGTTCGGCCCTGCATCACCTGCTCGGTGTCCTCCATGCAATAGGCCTGCTTGCGGCCCTTGAGCACCTCGTTGCCCTCCTTGTCGAGGAGCGAGTACGTCGCGAACCCGTCGAAGTGATAATGACCGTGGCAGTTTGAATAGAGGAAGAGGTCCGGCCGATCCGGCGGGGGCGGCACGGTCAAGGTCGCCTGGCCCTGATTGACGGGCCTCCACGCTGAAGCGCAGGACCTTGCGCTTGCCCGTGCCCTCCACGCATTTCTCGACCACCGAGCAGGAGTTCTCGTCCACCATGATCTCGTCGAACAATATCTCGTTCTTCGTGCGCTCCCCGTTGATGATGAAATCGGGCATCGCGTCCGTGACCCGTGGCACGCGCAGTCGGTGCCGCAGAACTGGCCCCTCGCCGCAGGCCGGCTCGCACGTGGGCAGATCATGGTCGCACTCCGCGAAGGCGGCGCACTGCCCCGTCGCCGGCACGCAGAGCTGGCCGCCCTCGCAGGCCCCGCACGTCCCGCCGCAGCCGTCGTCGCCGCACGTCTTGCCGTTGCAGTCGGGCACGCAAGGGTCCGGCTTGCAGCGGGCGGCCTCGCACTTGAACCCCGCGCCGCACACGCCGCAGTCGCCGCCGCACTTGTCGTCGTCGCCGCAATACTGGCCGTCGCACTGAGGCACGCACCCGTCCGCGGCGAACCTTCACGTCGAGCTGGAACATGCCGAACTGCGCCGAGTCAAAGCCGTCGACGATGAGGTAATAAGTCCCCGGGTCCAGCGAGGCCGCCACGCGGGAGCCGTAGTCGCCGGGCGGAGAGGCGTCGTCGCTGCACCCCGCCGTCGCCCCGGGCGAGTCGTCGAGGCACTCGCTCGCCATTGTCGCGGGGTCCTCCTTCCGGATGTGGAGCACGGTGTCATATCCATAAGACCGCGCGTCGATGCCGAGCTTCTTGTCGGTCGTGAAGGTATAGACGAGCTCGACCGCGGTGCTCGTGGAGTTGCAGGTGGGCACGGCCTGGTGCAAGGCTGTCGTCGTGTCGCCGAAGAGGGTGTGCGAGCCGAGGAGCTCCGTGCCCATGGGCAGGAGCGGGAGCGGGTTGGCGCACGTGCCCGGCTGATCCGCCGGCTTGCAGACCCCCGTGGCGGACGCGCAGCCCTCGCCGGCGGCGCACGCCCCGCAGGTGCCGCCGCAGCCGTCGTCGCCGCAGACCTTGCGGTGCAGTCGGGCATGCAATCGGAGAAGCAGGAGTCGCAGTTCGCCCCGAGCTCGTGCTGGCATTTGCCGGTGGCCTCGTCGCACAGGTCCTTCGTGCAGTCGGCGCCGTCGTCGCACGCGGCCTTGCCGGCGTTGCATTTGCCGTCGGCGAAGCGCTCCGGGCCGTTGCAGAACACCCCGTCATCGCAGGTGACGTGCGTCTTGACCGTGATCCTCGCGCCGAACACGGATGTCCCGTGCGCGGGCTGCCACGCCAGCGTGTGATAGCCCGGCTGCGGAGGGGCGGTGAGCTTGCCCTTGAACGTCCCTTTCTGCCCGGCCGGCACCGCGGCGGCGAGCGCCAGGTCCGCGCTGGTCCACGAGGGGTCGCCGCTCCAGAGCAGGCGCACGTCGCCGGGCTCCACGCGGCTTCACCGGTGTTGTTGAGGGTGATCTCGACGTCGAGCGCCGCGCCCGGCTCCACCTTGACAGGGCCGTGACCGCAGACTCCCCCGCATCATAGCTCTCGACGGGCGTGGAGGTGCTCTCGGTGTCATGGCACCCGGCGGGCGCGAGGCCCGCGGTCGCCGCGAGCCCGAGGAACAATGTGAGAGGGACAGCGTATTTTCTCATGGGGCACCCTGAGGGTCGCGTCTGAAGTACGAGGATCGCCTGTGATACAGGCGCTCCGATCGTATCAGAAGGGCGGGCAGGGGAGGGGGCCAAATACGCGGCGGCCCCGCGCCCGCGACGGCGTCAATGGATGGGCGCGGGCACCTCGGGCCGGTGAGGCTGCGAGATCGCGGCGAGCGTCGTCGCGACCTCCTCGTGCGTCACGCCCTCGTCGGAGGTGGCCGTGACCTGGGCGGCCCGGGCGATGTCCCCCATCGACAGCACGCCGCGGAGCTTGCCGTTGGCGTCGACCACCGGGACGCGTCGGATCTGATGCTCCTGCATGCGCCGCTCCGCGGCCTCCACGCTGTCGCTCTCGCGCACCGTGACGAGGCGGCGCGAGGCGGCGAGGGACACAGGCATCTCGGAGAGGGGCTTGCCCTGTGTATAGGCGGCCATGCAAATGTCACGATCCGTGATGACGGCGGTCACCTTGCCGGTCCCGTCGACGACGGGGACGCTGCCGCAGTCGCACTCCCACATGATCTGCGCGGCGCGGCTCATCGGATCCTCGGAGCTGCACGCATGCACACCCCGGCTCATCAGCCTCTCGACCTTCATCACGTTCTCCATGCCCTCACATTGAAGCGGTACCCGTTCAAAGGCAACCGCCGGGTCGACGGACGATAAGGCGAGCGGATTGCTACGCACGATCTAAATTCTCCACGGAAAGGTTGGACGCACAAGGACAATGAGGGAGGTGATCATGGGACATCAAGGTAATCAAGCGGACTCCGCGAGGGGCAGGCCCGCCTCGGGCACGCTCGTCACGCGCGGATCCGATTGCTGAGGCGGTGGGCGCGGCGTTCGGGCTCCAGTCGTTCAGCTTTCGTGGGAGGGTCGTTCTGATCACGGGAGGGTCGCGGGGTCTCGGCCTCGTGCTGGCGCGCCGGCTCGCCCGCGAGGGCCGCGCGCCTGGCCATCCTGGCGCGTAATGAGAGGGAGCTGGCCCGCGCCGGCGAGGATCTGCGCCACCGCGGCGCGGACGTGCTGACGCTGGTGGCTGACGTGACGGACCGCGAGCAGGTCCTGAACGCGATCCGCATCGTCAAGGCCCGTCTCGGGCCCGTCGAGGTGCTGATCAACAACGCGGGAGTCATTCAGGTCGGTCCCCTGGAGACGCAGACCGAGGAGGACTTCGCCGAGGCCATGAAGACCCACTTCTGGGGGCCTCTCCACGCGACGCTGGCCGTGCTGCCTGACATGGTGGCCGCGGGCGGCGGGCGGATCGTCAATATCTCCTCCATCGGGGTAAGATCCCGGCGCCGCACATGCTGCCCTACACGGCGAGCAAGTTCGCCCTGACGGGCCTGTCGGAGGGGCTGCGCGCCGAGCTGAGCAAGTGCGGCGTGCTCGTGACGACGGTCTGCCCGGGGCTCATGCGCACGGGCAGCCCGTACAACGCCTTCTTCAAGGGAGATCATCGGGCCGAGTTCGCGTGGTTCATCCTCCTGGACTCGCTGCCCTTCCTCTCCACGGGGGCGGAGCGCGCGGCGCGGAGCATCCTGCAGGCCGTGCGGAGCGGCCGGGCGGAGATCACGATCGGGCTGGCGGCCAAGATCGCGCGCGTCCAGCAGGGGCTCTCCCCGGCCTCACGGCCGACGGGGCCGGTCTCTTCAACAGGTTCTTGCCGGACCGGAAGGCATCGGCAAGCGGCGCGCCCTGGGCATTGACAGCCAGTCTGCGTTCTCGAAATCGTTCATCACGATCCTGACGCAGATGGCCGCGAGCCGGAATAACCAGCTCCACCACGCCGGGAGCTCCGCTCGGGCGAGGCCGAGGCTCGAGGCAGGTCCAGCAGGGCGAGTCGCAGCAGGGCGAGTCGCGGCAGGGCGAGTCGCGGCAGGGCGAGTCGTCGCGGCAAGGCGAGTCGTCGCGGCAAGGCGAGTCGTCGCGGCAGGGCGCGCGGGCCGCCAAACCGAAGCCGGCCGCGCGGGCTCGCGCTCCGGCGCCGCGATTGATGTGGAATGGGCGAGCCGAAGAGCGTTATCCTCACCGCCATGCGGCGCTCCCGTCTCGCCCTGACCCTCTTCGCCTTCCTCCTCCCCGCCGCGCTCGCGGCCGCCGCCTCCTCGTGCGGCGCCCGCAGCGAGCTCCTCATCGGCGCTCCCCCGGAGACAGAAGAGGAGGACGCCGGCGTCGACGCGCCGCCGGACGTCCCGCCGACGTGCCGCCGGACGTCCCCCGGACGTGCCGCCCGACGTGCCGGAGGACGTGCCGCCCGACGGCCTGCCGGTCTGCGATCCGGACGTCCTCTATATCTACCTCGTGACCTCCGAGACAGATCTGTATCGTTATCGGCCGGATCAGGGGTATTCTCTCCGGTGGGGCGCTCAATTGCCCGTCCTCGGGCGCGCCCTTCTCGATGGGCGTGGCGCGCACGGGCGACGCTTATGTCGTCTACAATGACGGCGAGCTCTTCAAGGTGAGCACGGTCGACGCCTCGTGCGAGACGACGGACTATATACCGGGCCAGGCCGGGTTCAACACGTTCGGGATGGGGTTCGCCATCGACGATGACAAGATGGGCGAGACGCTTCACGTCGCGGAGATAAGCTTCCAGGGACGTCTCCAAGGGGCTCGCCACGATCGACACAAAGACGTTCGATCTCAATTATATCGGCCCGTTCTCGAAGAACCTCGGCAACGCGATGGAGCTCACGAGCAGCGACGACGGCAACCTCTACGGCTATGTCCTCGACCCGAACGGCAACGGCGGCTACGTGGTCGAGATCGACAAGAACAGCGCGGATATTTTGAGCGCCGTCGCGGGTGCCCGCGGGCATGGCGTCGTCGGCGCTGGCCTTCGCCTACTGGGGCGGGACTTTTACATCTTCACCGGGGAGGGCAACTCCACGACGACGGTGACGCGCTACAGGCCGAGCGACGGGAGCGTGACGCTCATCGGGACGCTCAACCGCACGGTCGTCGGCGCGGGCGTGACGACGTGCACGATCCCGTGACGATCGCCGATTGACTTTCTCAGGGTGATGAGGGGCCGGGCGCCGCGGGCGCGGCCGCCCGGGTGGTGGGGCGTCAATCGCAGGTGTAGCCGCAGCCGCCCGCGGCGCACTTGGTGCAGACGCACGCGCCGAGCGGCGCGCGCCGGCCGGGTGCATCATGGAGCACATGTCAATGCACGCCTTGTCCTGGCAGCCCTGGGCGCAGTTGAGCCACGCCTGGCACTGCTGGAAGCCCCCGCCGAAGCACTGCTGGAGCTCGGCGCCGCACTGCTGCTGGCCGCATTGCTGGCACTCCATCCGGGCTGCCGTTGTTGCCGCCGGCCCCGCCCGCGCCGCCGGCCCCGCCCATACCGCCGGCCCCGCCCGTACCGCCGGCCCGCCCATGCCGCCCTGGCAGGTCTGGAAGCACTGCCAGGCCGGCCCGGTCTGCGACAGCACGGCGTTCTGCAGGTCCTGGCACGTGATATTGGGGTCATTGATGCACGCGGCGATGCATTGACCCTGCATCGAGCTGCAATTGAAGAACTGACCGCATTGCCCCGCGGGGAGGCCGCACATCTCCGCCTTGCCGCAGGCCTGATCGCACGCCGTGCCGCCGCCGGCGCCGCCCATGCCGCCGCCGGCGCCGCCCATGTTGCCGCCCGCGCCGCCCATGTTGCCGCCCGCGCCGCCCATGCTGCCGCCCGCGCCGCCCATGCCCGCCATGCCGGTCGTCGTCGAGCCGCCCGCGGCCGCGGCTCCGCCCGAGCCGCCGCTCGCTCCCATGCCGGCCGAGCCGCCGTTGCTCGTCGAGGACGTCGAGCCGCCGTTGCCGCCCGGACCAAAGTCCACGGCGGCCGCACCCGAGGCCCGATCAAAAGAGGAGCGAACCACACAAGCTGAAGCGAACGCATCACGACCTCCATGCCTCTCGGCGGCGGGCATCCTATTCGCAGGGGCGCAGCGAAGAGAAGCACCGCACACCCCGAGACGGAGCGGGGGTGCAAAGATCGCGGCCGGGCGGAACGCCATTCAGCGCCGTCGTCATTTCACGTCGCGTTTACAATTCTCCTATACTCCGCGGCGGTGCGCAGCGGTGATGTGTGGGCGGACGATTCCGCATCGAGCGGCTCGCCGGATCCGGCGGCATGGGCTCGGTGTGGAAGGCGCTCGATCAGCAGACGGCGAGCCCGTCGCGCTGAAGCTCCTGCACGGCCGCGACCCGGGCGACGCCGGGCGCTTCCTGCGTGAGGGCCACCTCATCGCGGGGCTGCGGCACCCGCGCATCGTGCGCTACGTGGCCGACGGGCAGATCAGCGACACCGAGCGGTTCCTGGTCATGGAGTGGCTCGACGGCGAGAGCCTGTCCGATCGGATCGGCCGCGTGCCGCTCTCGCTCGCGGACACGCTCACGCTGGCGCGCCTCACCGCCGAGGCGCTCGGCGCGATGCACGCGCACGGCGTCGTCCACCGCGACCTGAAGCCGAGCAACCTGTTCCTCGAGGGCGCGACCCTTCGCGCGTGAAGGTGATCGACTTCGGCATCGCGCGGCTGTCGCTCGGCCCCGACTTCACGCGCACGGGCGTGCTGCTCGGGACGCCGGGGTACATCGCGCCCGAGCAGGCGATGGGCGAGCCGAACATCGACGGCCGGGCGGATCTGTTCGCGCTCGGGTGCGTGCTCTTCAAGTGCCTCACCGGCAAGGGCGCGTTCGGGGGACGACGACGATCTGACGGTGCTGCTGCGGGTCGCCAAGGGCACCGCGCGGCGCGTGCGCGAGGTCGCGCCGCGGATCCCGGCGGAGATCGATGAGCTCGTGGGCCGGCTGCTCCAGCGCGTCCCGAATGATCGGCCCCCCGACGCGCTCGTCGCGGCCGCCGAGCTCGCGCGGCTGGAGATGATCTACGGCGCGGGACGGCCGGGCGACGATCCGCTCGACGAGCTGTTGACCACGCAGAACCGGGCGGTCGACTTCCAGACCGAGGACCCTGTGCTCGCGACGACGAACCCCTTCCCGCTGATGGTGTCGAAGGCGCGCTCCGCCGCGCCGCGCGCCGCGCCCGCCGGCGATCCGGGGGAGGACGACGAGCTCGAGCTCATCACGGGCATCGAGGTCGACACCGACCCGACGGGCCGAGGCCCTTCGTTCGCCGCGAGGGTGGCCGCCGCGCTCGCGGAGGCCGAGGAGCAGGCCGCGGCGCGTCCGCCGCCGCGCCCGATCGCGCCGCCGCCGCCGCCGCCGCCGCGCCCGGCGATGCAGTCGAGCGCGAGCATCGCCAGGCCGCCTCCGCCGCCGCGCCCGATCACGCAGCCGACGCCGCCGTTCGCGCGGCCTCCGACGAACCCCACGCCGCCGCCGTTCGCGCGGCCCGCGACGCAGCCGAACGCGGGCGCCTCGAAGCCGCCGCCGCCGTTCGCGCGGCCTCCGACGAACCCACGCCGCCTCCGCTCACGACGTCGCCGTACCTCGGCGCGGGCCTGACGCTGACGACGCCGCCGCCGCTCGCGCCGGACGACGCGCCGGACCGGCGCGCCGAGGCCCTGCTGCGCAGCGCGGAGGCCGCCCTCCAGAAGAACGATTTTCGGGCCGCGCTCGGCCACGTGGAGCAGGCGCTCGAGGCGGGGGCGCGCGGCGAGCTGTACGGCGCGCTCCGCGCGCGGCAGGCCGAGGCGCACCGCTGGCGCGGCGAGCTGCTCGAGGCCGAGCGCGCGTCCAGCGACGCGATGAGCGCGCTGCCCCCGGGCGGGAGATGTGGTGGCTCGCGGCGCGCGAGGCCATGCTGGCCGTGGGCTCGCGCAGCGACGCGGCGAGGGTCGGCGCGCTCGCCGAGGAGATGATGCGCCTGCTCCCCGCGCTCCGGCCCGACGCGACGAACGTCGGCACGCTCGCGGGCATGGCGAGCTACCTCATGCACACCGGTCACCGCGCGCTGCTCGAGCGGTTCCTCCGATGGGTCGCGCCCCTCTTGATGGTCGCCGCGATGGAGCCGCCGGCCGTGGCGGCGCGGCTCTTCCAGATCGCCGCGGTGCGGCGATCCACGAGGGCAACACCGGCGGCTATCTGAACGCGTGCGAGGCCGCGGCCGAGCGCTTCGCCGCGGCCGAGGACGCGCGCGGCGCGCTGACCCAGCGCGTGAACGCGTGCTTCGGGAGGATCGAGCTCGGCGCCCTACGCGCGGGCCGAGTCCGATCTGCGCGCCGCGCTCGCCGGGGCCGAGCGGCTCGGGCTGAACCACGTGGCGCTGGCCGCGCGCGCCAACCTCGGCGTGGCGCTGTCGAAGCGGGGCGCCCTCGCCGAGGCGCGCGCGCTCATGCTCGAGGTGCTCAAGGGGAGCATGAACGAAGGGGATCGGCGCTTCGAGGCGTCGGCGCGCACGCACCTGTCGCTGATCCTGCTCGCGTCCGGAGACACGCCGGGCGCGGTGCGCGAGGCCAAGGGCGCGGTCGAGATGACGCCGCCGAGCTCGCCCGCGCGGCTGTTCGCGCTGGCGGCGTTCGCGCGCGCACAGCTCGCGCACGACCGGCCGATGGCGGCGCTCGAGGCGGCGGAGCTCGCGATGGAGATGCTGGAGACCATGGGCGGGGTCGAGGAGGGAGAGAGCCTCGTGCGGTTGACCTTCGCCCAGGCGCGGCAGCGGATCGGCGACATCGAGGGCGCGGCGGACGCCATCTCGACCGCGCGCGAGAGGCTCGAGGGCGGGGCGCAGCTCATCACCGACCCGCGCTGCGGGGAGAGCTCTCCATGAGGTGGACGAGAACGCGGAGACGGTCCGGATGGCCCTGAGGTGGCAAAGTGAGGCCGCAGCATGGCAGCCATGAGACAGAATCCTCTTCACCCTCGCGCTCGGGACGGCCGCGTGCTCGTCCGTCCCGACGGAGCCCACGGCCCCGCCGCGCGCGACAGCCTCGGCGGCCCCCCGCGCCCACGGCGGGGCCTGACGCAGGCGCGATGGAAGAGCCCGACGCGGGGCGAGCGACGCCGCGGTGGCCGTCGCCGAGCCCGAGCCGCCCCCCGCTTGCCCGCGGACATGGTGCTCGTCGACGGGGAGTATTGCACCGAGCTCCAGATGACCTGTTTGAAGAGCTGGTATGCCTCGGCCAATAAAAAAATAATCTGCGAGGTCTTCAAGGAGCCGACGGTCTGCACCGGCGACAGGGTCAAGAAGCGGTACTGTATCGATCGTTACGAGTACCCCAACAAGAAGGGCTCGCGCCCCGAGGTGATGAACAACTTCTATCAGGCGCAGGTGCTCTGCGCGAAGCAGGACAGGCGCGTCTGCACGGAGACGGAGTGGACCATGGCCTGCGAGGGCCCTCCTACAAGCCGTATCCTTATGGGTATGTCCGCGACGCGAGCAAGTGCCGCGGCGACCGGCCCTACGGGAACCCGAGCAAGGACAAGCTGTGGAAGCGCGACCCGTGGAGCTGGAGAGGTTGTGGCAAGGCGTCCCGAGCGGCACGCAGCCGGAGTGCGTGAGCGACTACGGGGTGTATGACCTGCCGGGCAACGCGGACGAGCTCGCGGCCAGCGAGCATTACAATGACGGCAAGTTCGATAACGTGACGACGGGCGGGCCGTGGTACCTCGGGGTGCGCAATCAATGCAGGCCAAGATCTACACCCATGACGAGGGGTTTCAATATTACTATCTCTCGTTCCGCTGCTGCAAGGAGCCCGACGGCGCGCCGACCGACCCGAGGGCGCCCAAGCAGATCAAGCGCGGCCAGGTCATGGGAGAAGATCGCCTGGCTCGCCGAGCACTCGCTCGATCTGCGGCCGAAGAAGCCGCCCGCGACGCCGGCGCCCGCCCCCGAGAAGGAAGGGCAATGAGGCGCATGAGCCTGTTTGACGAGGTCCGCGCGGCGATAAGCGGCGCGCTCGGGAGGGTCGGTCTCCATGGGTCCGAGGCCGCGGTGGGCGTGGCCTTGTTCCTCGTCTCGTTCTTCGGGAGCGTCGCGCTGACCGGCGCGGTCCTCGTGCGCTTGCCGCCGGACTACCTCGTCAACACGGCGAAGGCGCCCGCGGGGCAGATCTCGATGCGCGGGCGCGCGCTGCGGATCGGGCGCCACGTGCTCGGCGTCCTCCTGATCTTGATGGGGATCGTCATGTCGTTCCCCGGCGTGCCAGGGCAGGGATCCTGACGATCCTGGCGGGCCTCTTCATCTCCGATCTGCCCGGCACGGCGAGGCTCCTGCGGCGCGTCCTCCGCTCACCGAGGCTGCTCTCCGCGGTGAACAAGCTCCGCGCCCGCTACAAGCACCCTCCGCTCGAGGCGCCGGCGACCGCGGGGGAGCCGCCGCGCACCTCGAGCTGATCGCCCCGCTCAGCGCCGCCGCGCGCGCACCACGCCGACGCCCGCGAACGGCGGCGTCGGCTCGGTCGGCGGGAGCGCCAGGACCAGCCGCTCGATCGTCGAGAGCGCGTGGGAGACGCTCCGCTCCGCGCGCAGCTCGTCGAAGGGGCGGTCGTACACGAGGATGAGCATGTAGATCGTCGCGAAGCTCCGCACGACGTACGACAGCTCGGGGCGTGCGCACGCTCTCGTGGAGGTGCTCGCCCTTGTGCAGGTTGGCCACGTGCGGCAGCGCGCGCGCGGCGCGAGCGCGTTGCGCACGAGCAAGAACCCGCCTCCAGAACTCCGCGCGCTCGCCGGGCGTGAGCGCCTCGCGGCTGTCGTTCTCCGCGAAGGCCGCGCCGTCGCCGGACTCGGGCTCGACGAGGGGCTCGGAGATCAGGTGCGAGAACCGCAGGCCGGCGTGCTCTGCGCGGCGGTTGAGCCTCGTCCCCTCGGTCTCCTCGGCCTCGTCGTCCGCCGGGTCGTGGACGTCCGAGACGCCCCAGATCACCGGCGAGGCGGCGTCCACGACGAGCGCGCAGGAGCGCCCCGGCCCGGGCCGCGAGGCCCCGTGAGCTCGCCGGCCAGAGACCGCGCCGGAGACGCGTGCCGGTGGCGCGAGGTGTCCCGGCGAGGAGACCAGCAGATCCGCGAAGCTCGCGACGATCATCTCCATGCGGCGCGCCTTCGCCTCGCGGTCCGCGGGGGGCGGTCGAAGTGGGCGATGACCACGGGCCCGCTCGGGACCGGGCACGAGAGCGTGGTGTCGGGTGGCTCCGGAGGCTCGCCGGAGCGGAGAAACGCGACGTCCACCGCGCGAGCTCGCGCCGGAGGATGGCGGCGAGCCGGTCTTCTGTATCCGTGGTCATTCAAGGCAAGGTTAGCCGCACCGCGCGGCTGTGGCATGCGAAAGCGGAGGCGTCTTCTCAACGGGGCGCGGCGAGGTACGCTCGGTCATCGCATGGCCTCAGGGGCGAACGACGAGGAGCTCGAGAAGACCGTCGCGGCGGGTCAGGCCGGCGGCGCGGGGGCGGCCGCGCGCGCCGAGGACGCGACGGTCCCGCTCGACACGA
Source organism: Ottelia alismoides (assembly GCA_037367405.1). Lineage (NCBI taxonomy): Eukaryota > Viridiplantae > Streptophyta > Magnoliopsida > Alismatales > Hydrocharitaceae > Ottelia > Ottelia alismoides. Next base: position 27,327 of record JAZKJV010008661.1, read on the forward strand.
TCCGCGCCGAGGAGCAGCGGCGCGCGGCCGGGCCGGAGCCCCCGCTCGTGGCCGGCTACGAGATCGTGCGGATGATCGGCCAGGGCGCATGGGCGTCGTCTGGGAGGCGATCGACCACCGCCTCGGGCGCAGCGTCGCGCTGAAGGTGCACGCCGAGGGCGAGGAGCGCCACACCGAGGCCCTGTGGATCGAGGCGCGCCTCGCCGCGAAGATCGCGCACCCGGGCATCGTGCCGATCCACGAGGTCGGCTTCACGATGAGCGGGCAGCCTTACTACACGATGGACCTCGTCGAGGGGACGAGCCTGCGCGCGGTCCTGCGCGAGGGGCCGCTCGCGCCGCTCCGGGCCCTCTCGATCGCGCGCGCCGTGGCCGAGGCGATCGGGGTGGCGCACTCGCGCGGGATCGTGCACTGCGACCTCAAGCCGGGCAACATCGTGGTCGACGCCGACGGCCACGCCAAGATCCTCGACTTCGGCCTGGCGTTCACGACGAGCAGCGCGTCGTCCGGGCCGCTCGCGCCGCTGCGAGGCTCGCCGCCGTACATGTCGCCGGAGCAGATCGCCGGCGACCAGCTCTCCGCGGCGACCGACGTCTACTCGCTCGGCGTGGTGCTCTACGAGATGCTCACCGGCGAGCTGCCGTTCCGGGCCTCGGAGATGGAGGACCTCATCGCCGCGATCACGCTCCGCGCCCCGCCGCCGCCGTCGAGCAAGGGCCCCGCGATCGGCGCCGAGATCGACCGGCTCTGCCTGTCGTGCCTCGAGAAGCGGCCCGGCGCGCGCCCGCCGAACGGCCGCGCGCTCGCCCGCGAGCTCCGCAGGATCCTCGAGGCGACGAGGGCTCGCTGCCCCCGGAGACCGCGCCGCCGGCCGCGCGCAGCCTCGCGCCGAAGGCCCCGAGCTCCGTGCCCGCCGCGGCCGCGCCCCGCGGCACGCGCGCCTACCGCTTCGAGTATCGCCTCGAGGCGCCGCCCTCGCGCCTGTGGCCGTTCGTGTCGAACACCGAGCGCTTCAACCGCGCCGCGGGCCTGCCAAAGGTCACGTTCGACGAGCTGCCCGAGCCGAGCGGGCCCGGCGCGCAAGAGCGGCAAGTTCCGCGTGCTCGGCATGAGCGTCGCCTGGGACGAGCACCCGTTCGAGTGGATCTCGGAGCGCGAGCACAGCGTGTTCCGCAGGTACACCCGGGGCCCGCTCGCGTGGCTCAAGAACCGCGTGACGTTGAGGCCGCGCGAGGACGGCGGCACCGACCTCGTGCAGGTGGTCGAGGTCGCGCCGCTCGGCGCGCTCGGCGCCGTCTCGTCGTTCTGGGAGATCGGCTGGAAGCTCCGGAGGCGCAGCCAGGCGGTGTACCTTCGCATGGACGAGGCCGCGAAGCGCGACGGCGCCGGCCTCGATCCGTTCGACCCTCCGCACGACCCTTCGGCGTCGCAGCGCCGGCGCGTCTGGAGGGGCACGGAGCGGCTCCTCGGCGTCGCCCACCGCGATTTCAGCCCGCGCCCTCGTCGAGCGCCTGCGCGAGCTGCTCCTCTACGCGCCGGACAAGCGCATCGAGCGCATGCGCCCCTACGCCCTCGCCGACGAGTGGGGCGAGGGCCGCGCCGAGGTGCTGGACCTCTTCCTCTTCGCCGCGAACGCCGGCATGGTCGACATCGCGTGGGACCTGCTCTGCCCCGGCTGCTACGTCGCGCACGAGGTCGCCCGCTCGCTCCACGACGTGGCCCACCAGGGGCTCGTGCAGCGCGTGCGGCGACTCGTACACGCGCGACCTCGCGCGCTCGGTGGAGCTCATCTTCCGGCCGCACCCCGAGGTGCGCGACGTGCCCGCCGCCGTGTACTGCACGGGCTCGCCCCGCGATGCGGTCGCACGTGATCGCGCAGCAGGTGCTCGCGCCCGGCGAGCGGCGCACCATCACGGTGAAGCTGCCGCGCGCGGACCTGCGCCTCCGGGTCGAGCGGAGCCCGGCGGCCGCGGAGATGTCGGCGAGCCCCGCGGGCCTGTCGACCTCGTGCCTCGCGCGCGTGAGCGGCGCGGACGCTCGACGTGACGCCGGCCATCGTGCGCTCCGGCGAGGTGGACGTGACGTACGTCAACGAGACGACCGAGCACCAGGTGATCCGCCTCGAGAGGGGCCTCAGAGTCGGACAGCGTGACCGCGGCCATCGCGATGACCCACCCCACGTTCCAGGGCTTCTTCTCCGACGAGGTCCTCGCCGAGGGCGAGCACATCCGCGTGAGCCACATGGCGTTCCTCGCCGTCGACATCGACAACCGGGCACGCGTGCTGCGCGACCGCGGCGACGCCGTGGCCTTCGCGCGGTTCACCGAGCTCACCGAGCGCGTGCGGGCCGCGGTGGAGCACGAGCAGGGGTCGGTGTTCCGCGCCTCGTTCGACGGGACGATCGCGGCCTTCTCGTCGGCGCCCTCCGCGGTGCGGGCGGCGCTGTCGCTCGCGGCGGCCGTCCGCGAGGCGGACGACGGGCTGCTCGTCCGCATCGCGGTGCACGCGGGCCGGTGCATCGCCGTGGCCCGCGGCGCGCGCGTGGAGTACTTCGGCGAGACGATCGAGCGGACCGTGGCGCTGCTCGCCGACGCCCGCGGCGCGGTCGCCGTGTCGAGCGCGGTCGACGACGAGCCCGCCGCCCTGGAGGCCATGGCCGCCCCGGGCGTGGAGCGGAGGGTCGGCACGACGAGGAGCGGGAGAGTACGCGGGGCGCAGGGTCACGCGCCTTGTGCTGGGGGTGGATCAATCCTGATCCACGCCGTGATCCTCTACAAAAATAGCCAAAAGCGACAAGTCCGGGGGTCCGTGATTTTTTTCTGATGTCGCGGCAACCTTCCATCACTGACTCCAAGGAAGCGACGAGCTTCCGCGTCCAACCATCAGCCCGATACATCCTGTCCGGCGCGCTGCCCGCGCTCCGGCGAGGATCGCCCGCTCGCTCAAAGCGCGGGGCTCGGGATGATCGCAAGGAGCCCTGTTCACGCGCGAGAGCGCGCGTCGCTGGAGGTATGTCATGAGGTCTCGCCCCGTTGTCGCTCCCTCGTTCTCCTCACGATCGCCGGTCTGTCCGCCGCGGGTTGCCTCGAGCGCAATATCGCGAGCCAGGACGCCCGCACCTCGGCCTCCGTCACCGAGCCGCTCAAGCCTCCGGCGTGGAGCGGATCGACCTGCTCTTCGCCATCGATAACTCCTCTTCGATGGGCGACAAGCAGGAGATCCTGGCGCGCGCCGTGCCGGACCTCGTCAAGCGCCTCGCCAATCCGCATTGCGTCGACGCCGACGGCGCGGTCGTCGACGGCCAGCCCGAGAGCCCCACGGCGAGCTGTCCGCCCGGCAGCGAGCGCGAGTTCGTGGCCGTGCCGGACATCCATATCGGCATCGTGTCGTCGAGCCTGGGCAGCAGCTCGGACAGCTACTTCTGCAATGACGCCGACGAGAATGACCACGGCCGCCTCCTGTCGCGCGGCACGGGCGACAAGGCCGTGGCCACGTACGGCGGCCCATGGGTTCCTGGCGTGGGATCCCGATAAGAAGCTCGATCCGCCGGGCCAGTCCGTGCTCGACGCGGGCGGCGCGGGCCTCGTCCCGGACCTCCAGGAGTGGTGCGCGGGGTGGGCGAGGCCGGCTGCGGTTACGAGGGCCAGCTCGAGAGCTGGTATCGGTTCCTCATTGACCCGGAGCCGTACGAGTCGCTCGTCGGGAAGGGCGATGACCTCATCCCGCAGGGCGTCGACAAGACGGTCCTCGATCAGCGAAAGCAGTTCCTGCGGCCTGACTCGCTCGTCGCGATCATCATGCTGACCGACGAGAATGACTGCTCCGTCATGGTCGGCAAGGGCGCCCGCTCCGCGCGGATGTACAGCGAGGCGCCGATGGTGCGCCCGCGCTCCGAGTGCGCGACGAACGCCGATGATCCGTGCTGCGCGCCGTGCGACGAGGCCCCCGCCGGGTGCGACCCCGACCCGTCCTGCAAGGATGGAAACGGCCAGATCGTCCGGCTCGCCCCGGAGGACGATCACAGCAACCTCCGCTGCTTCGACCAGAAGCGCCGCTTCGGGAAGAGCTTTCTTTACCCGATCGAGCGGTACTCCGCCGCATGAAGGGCGCAGAGGTGCCGGGCCAGGACGGCGAGCTCAGGCCAAACCCTCTTTATATGGATCTCGACCCCGAGGATAACCTCCACGGCTCGCGCGGCCCCGGCTCGTGTTCGTGGCCGGCATTGTCGGCGTGCCCTGGCAGGACCTCGCCAAGGACCCGCTCAGCCTCGTCAGCGGCCTCAAGAGCGCCCGGGAGCTCAACGCGCGCAACCTTAAGGGCCAGAGCGGCTGGGATATCATCCTCGGCGATCCGTCGAAGGGCGTGCCGCCCTCGATCCGCACATGAAGGAGGACACCGCGCCTCGACCCGGCGAGAACCCGGCCACGGGCACCAGCATGGCGGGCCCTGACGCCGGCCCGGGCGCCGATCCGATCTCCGGGCACGAGCAGCCCGCGCTCAAGAGCGGGCTGCAATACGCCTGCACCTTCCCGCTGCTCGCGCCGATCACCCGCGGCGAGCAATGATTGCCAGAGCCGGAGGGCAACCCTCTCTGCCAGGACGCCTCGGGCGCCTACACGAAGACGCAGCTCTATGGAAAGGCGTTCCCGGCGCTCCGCGAGCTCGGCCTCCTGCGGCAGCTCGAGGATCAGGCCATCGTGGCGTCGGTGTGCCCCGCGAACATGGACGAGGCGACGGAGGCCGGCGCGCCGGACTTCGGCTACAGGCCGCGGCGATCGGCGCGCTCGTCGACCGGCTCAAGGACAAGCTGTCGCACCAGTGCCTGTCGCGCCAGCTCACGCCGGACGACGACAACCAGGTGCGCTGCCTGGTGGTCGAGGCCCGCAAGGCCGACGCCTGCTCGTGCAACGCCGAGGACGGCCGCGTCGCCGTGACGCAGGACCACGGGCCCGCGTCATCGAGGCGATGGACAGCGGCGTCATTGACAAGAGCGACAACTGCTTCTGCGAGGTCCCCCAGCTCGAGGGAGAGCAGCTCGCCGCGTGCCAGAACGACAAGGCCGATCGCTCGTCGTGGAAGCCCGGCCGTGGACGGCTGGTGCTACATCGACGCCACGAGCCTGCCCGCCGTCGGCTCCGCGGACCTCGTCCCCGCGTCGTGCCCGAGCACCGAGCGGCGCCTGATCCGCCTCGTCGGCAACGCCAAGGCGCGCCCCGGCAGCACGCTGTTCATCCGCTGCACCGAGGGCTGATCGGCCCCGCCCGACGCCGGTGAAGAGATCGGCCGGCCGTGGTGCTACCTCTCGCGCGATGAGCGACGCCCCGCGGACCGACCTCTTCGCCCTCGGCAAGCGCTGCTTCGAGGAGTTCTCGAAGGAGCTCGCGCGCTACGGCATCCTGGTCGACCCCAAGATGCAGATTCCGGCGAGGCACCGGCGTGCTGTGCTACTACAGCCTCGAGGACGGACATATCTACCTCTCCGTCCCCGACGTCAGGACCTCCGTCGGCAAGCTCCAGGCGATGGTCCTCGCCTCGACCCTCACGCTCTCCGGCGATGACGGCTGCTCCGCTCTTCGAGCTCTTCATTCCTCACCTCATCGCCCACGAGATCGCCCACCACCTGCGCCACAAATACGGGCTCTTCGGCGATAACAAATGGGAGGAGGAGCAGATCGCCAATCAGCTCGCGGTCGCCATGACAAAGCACCGCCTCTCGCCGGCGCAGCGCTCCTCCACGCTCGACCTCCTGTCGCGCAGCCTGTCGGCCCTCTCGGCCAAGCTCAAGCTCCAGGACGCCGCCACCATGAGCTACTACTCGATCCTGATGGCGCTCAACGCCTCGGGGAGGCTCGGGAGACGTGGCCACGGAGCGGGCGCAGGTCGCGCAGAAGCTCTTCGCCGCGGAGCCCAAGCGGATGATGAAGGCGGCCGGCGAGCTGTCCCAGAGCATGGCGCGCGGCCTCGACATGCGCGAGCAGCTCATCCAGGAGATCAACACCGAGTACGCCGAGGAGTTCCTCAAGTACGTCTATTACCACGCGGGCTGGCTGCACCTGGACCTGGCCAGTCACGGTGCTGAATACATCGATGATTTTGCCCGCGAGCGCCTCGGCCACAAGGTCGAGCTGCTCCCTCCCATTGAAAAGAACAGCACGTATCCTGATAGCTCGGTCGCCGCTTGTTACCGCGCCTACCGGGACACGCGCCCTCACTCCGAGGCCGCGAGCCGCTATTTCTACAAGCGGTATCGCTCGCTCCTCTGGGAGAAGCTCCGGAGCGAGGGGCCTCGTCGTCGCCTCGCAGACAGCGATCCCTCGAGCGGGAGAGCACGTTCTTCCTGGAGAGCTGGGACGAGGACCGCTCCGACGCGCTCAAGTACGTCGCGCACCTCGCGACCGACGAGGTGCGCTCGCTCTTCCCGGCCTTCATCGCGTCCCGCGCCGACATGCTCGCGTCCGTCGAGGAGCACCTCGCGACCGAGACCGACGCGCGCCTGTACCGCCACGTGGTCCGCGGGGACGTCGACGAGGCGGCGCACAACACGCTGTACCGGCTCACGCTGCTCGACCGGACCGACGTGTTCCGCCCCGTCCGGCCGAGACGATGCTCGAGCTGACGCGCACCTTCTGCAAGGTGATCCTGGCGCCCGGCGAGACGATCATCTGGGAAGGGGCGAGAGCAATGACGACGTCTTCTTCCTCGCGCAGGGCGGCCTCGGGTGCTCGTGAAGGGGACGCGCGTGGGCCTGATCGAGCCCGGCGACGTCTTCGGCGAGATGGCGTTCTTCTCGCGCGAGGCGCGCAACGCGACGGTGCGCGCGCGGGGGCCGGCGGAGTGCTTCGTGGTCAAGGACGCCGACCTCCTGTCGCTCGTGTTCAAGCACCCCTCCGTGCTGCTGCAGATGGCCGGCGTGTTGCCTCGGCGGCTCGACGACCCTGAACCAGCGCGCGGTCCGCGCGGGGAACCTCGCTGTGCCGAGCATGCCGCCGCCGCCGCTGGATCCTTGATCTTCGCCGGACTGGCGCCCATGGTGCACGTTTGTTGCCTGCGGGCCGGCCGGGCCCTACCCTGCTTTTTCAGGTCCAGGAACCACGATCGAGGAATCCATGAACGCGGACGATCTTGCAGCGAAGGTGATTGCGGCGATCCAGGGCAACCAGAGGCGGTCAAGCAGATCTCCGACGCGCTCGCGAGCGGAGATGCAGCGCGATCCGGGCAGCATCCAGCAGTACGCCGGCATCGAGATCACTGACGAGGAGGCCCAGGAGATCGTCGCTCAGGTGAAGGCCGACCCGTCCCGTCCAGCCGCCTTCAATACGTGACCAGCCCGTCCCCGGCGTGGCCTGCCCGCCGCCCTCGCCGCGTGCGACGCCGGGCTCCGCGGCGCGCCTCTCTCGCTCAGGGTCGGCTCGGCGTCGTGCTCGCTCGCCTCGCGAAGGGCAGGGCCGAGGGCCTCTCGGACAGCATGCTCAAGGCCCTTTTCTCCAGCCGTATTTCGCCCTCACGGACGCGTTCCGGCGCGACGTGGGCCTGCCCGACGAGGGCGCCGCCGACGCGGTCGGCGAGGGCGCGGTCGCGCTCTACCTCTACCTCCGCCTCCAGGACGACATGATCGACGAGCCGGCCGTGTTCGACCCGTCGTACGCGTACGCGGCCGAGGTGCTCGCCGCGACGGGCGTCGAGGCGTTCGCGCGCGCGGTGGGCGACGCCCCGGCGTTCTGGGCCTTCCGGAGATCGATCCTCGCGGAGCTCGCCGGGGTCAGCGCGTGGGAGATCGACGCGTACCGGGCGATGGACCCCGCGGCCGCGGCGGAGCTCGCCGAGGAGCACGCGGCCGCGCTCGGATCCAAGCTCGCGCCCGTGGCCATCCCCCTCGCCGCGCTGGCCGCGCGCGGGCGCGGCCTCGCACCTGTCCTGGCTCGGACGGTTCTCGCGCTCCTTCGGCTCGCGCTCCAGATCGCCAACGACCTCCTCAACGCGCGCGACGATCACGCCGCCGGCCGCCTCACGCCGTCCCTCGCGGCGCTGTACGCGGGCGGCCGCGTCGCTCCGGGGGCCGAGCCCTTCCGCGTGTGGCCCTCGCTCGCGGCCGACCCCGCGCTCCCGCATGCTCGGCGCGGCCCGGCGCTCGATCGAGGCGGCCTCCTCGCTCGCCGCGGGCGCCGGGGCCTCCGCGCTCGCGGCCGCGTGCGCCGGCAGCGCGGCGCTGCTCGACGGCGTGCCGCGCGCGCTGCTCGCGCTCGCCGCTCGGCCGTGCAGGGATAGCCATGGACGGCCGCTCGCTCGACGTCGAGGTCACGCGGCGCTGCAACCTCCGCCGCTGCGACTACTGCTTCGTGGGCTGGTCGCGCGACTGGCACACCGACCTGCCCGAGGACGTCGCGGCCGCCGTCGTCGACGAGGGCGCGGGCCGGCTCCCGGTCCTGCATTTCACGGGCGGGGAGCCGTTCGCTACGCGGCGCTCTTCGACCTGATCGCCCGGGGCGTGGATCGCGGCTACGACCGCGTGCTCATCAACACCAACGGCACGTTCCTGTCCCGCCGGTCGTCGCGCGCCTCGCCGCGTTCGGCGGCGCCTCGCGCTCACCGTGAGCCTCGACGGGCCGGAGCCGATCCACGATCGCGCCGCGGCGCCGGCCGCTTCCGGCAGGCGGACGAGGGCCTCGGGCGCGCGCTCGCCGCGGGCATCCCGTCACGGTGATGGTCGTCGTGACGCGCGACGTGCTCCGATCGCTCGCGCCGTTCGCGCTCGACCTCATGAGGCGCCGCCCCGGGCTCACGGGCATCACGCTCTTCCCCGTGGGCGTCGGCCCCTCGGGCACGCAGAGGCCGGGCAGCGCGCTCTCGCCGCTGTCGGCCGCCGAGGTCCGCGAGATGGTCCTCGCCGTCGCGCTCCTCCGCCGCGCGCCGCGTGCCCATCGGGATCGGCGCCTACCCGATCGTCAACCCGATGCTGCGCGCGCTCGGCGTCCCGGCGGAGCAGCTCTACCAGTGCACCGCGGGCCGCGGCCGCGCCTGCGTCCACGCGGATCAGACCGTCAGCGTCTGCCACCCGGTCAAGGACGCTGTCTATGGCCGGTGGAGGCCCGGCCTGCTGCGCGACCTCGCGGCGCTCTCCGCCACGCCCGCATGGCCGCCCGCGATTTCGACGGCTGCCGCGAGTGCGGCCACCGCGAGGAATGCGGCCACTGCCGCGCGTTCGTCACGGCGGCCGGCGCGCCGCTGCACGGCAATGACGGCGCGTGCCTCGACCTCTTGCCGCTCGAGGGACGGCCTCGCGCGCCGGCGCCGCGGCGCTCCTTGCCCGTCGTAGGATAGTCAAGAGGCAGCGGCGATGGGCGACCTCCACACAGACCTCCTCTCCCCCGAACGCCTATCCCGCGCCGCCTCCGGCCTCGATCGAGCTGCGCGAGACCCATATCTCGTGGGTCTACCTCGCGGGGCCCGGACGTCTACAAAGTGAAGAAGCCGGTCGAGCTCGGCTTCCTCGACTTCTCCACGCCCGAGCGGCGCCTCGCCGCGTGCGAGCCGAGATCGCGCTCAACCGGCGCCTCGCGCCGGACGTGTACCTCGGCTTGGTCCCCATCACCCGCGACGCGAGCGGCGCGCACCGCGTCGGCGGGGAGCGGCGACGTCGTCGAGCACGCCGTCCACATGCGGCGGCTGCCGGACGAGCAGCGGGCGCTCGACCGGCTCGACGCGGGCGCCCTCGACCTGAGCGACGTCGACCGCATCGCCTCCGTGCTCGCGCGGTTCCACGCCTCGTGCCGCGCCGACGCGGAGACCGCGCGGCACGGCGCGCCCGAGGCCATCGGCGCCAACGTCCTCGAGAATTTCGCGCAGACCCGCGAGGCCCTGAGCCGTTACCTGTCGCCCGCGGAGGCCGAGCAGATCGAGAAATACCAGCTCGGCGCCCTGCGCGACCGGGCCTCCCGTCTTCGCGGAGCGCATCGCGGCCGGGGCCGTGCGCGACGGCCACGGCGACCTCCGCCTCGAGCACGTGTACCTGCGCGACGGCCAGATCACGATCCTCGACTGCATCGAGTTCAATGATCGCTTCAGGTACGCCGACGTCGCCTGCGACCTCGCCTTCCTGACGATGGACCTGTGCCACCGCCGGCGCGTCGACCTCGCGGAGGACCTGCTCGCCGCCTACGCGCGCGAGTCGAACGACTTCGGCGTCTACTCGGTGATCGACTTCTACGAGAGCTACCGGGCCTACGTGCGCGCCAAGATCGCCGTCTTCCTGGCCGAGGGCGCCTCGTCGTCGCCCGAGCTCCGCCGGCGCGCCGCCGCCGAGGCGCGCGGCCACTTCCTGCTCGCGCTCGCCGCCGGCAGGGCGCCGCTGCTCCGGCCCGCCGTCATCGCGGTGGGCGGCGTCCTCGCGTCCGGCAAGAGCACCCTCGCCCGCTGGATCTCGCACGAGCTCGACGCGCCGATCGTCGAGGCGGACCGCACGCGCAAGTCGATGCTCGGCGTCGCGCCCACCACGCGCGTGAACGACGGCGCCTGGTCCGGCGCGTACGACAAAGCCTTCACGGAGAAGGTCTACGAGGAGGTGATGCGGCGCGCGTCGTGGTGCTCGGGCTCGGGCCGCGCCGTGATCCTCGACGCCTCGTTCCGGTCGCCGGCGATGCGCGGCGCGCGCGCGAGCTCGCGCGCTCGCGGGGCGCGCCGTTCTATTTCGTCGAGTGCCGCGCGCCGGCGGAGGTCTGCAAGGAGCGCCTCGCGCGCCCGCGAGGGGCGGGCGGGCGTCGTGTCCGACGGGCGCGTCGCGATCTTTGACGATTTCGTCAAGGAGTGGCAGCCTGTGATCGAGCTGTCGTCCGGCGAGCACCTCGTGGTGGACACTTCGCTCCCCGAGGACGAGACCCACCGTCTCATCACGGGGCACGTCGCCACGTGGCCGGCCGGCCTGCACGGATAAGGAAAATGCCGTTTGCAACGTTAAGCGGGGCCATTGAGCGAGGCTCCCGGTGCAAACAAGCGATGTCGAGCACATGTGTCGGATGTCGTCCGGGTGGGTGTCGGATATCGACGTATCCGTCGGACAACAGAAGCTGCGTGTGATAACGGCCGGCCGCTTGACAGAAACATGCTATCCAGACATCGATGGGCGCAGGGTCCGATGGGTATTGCCGAAAGAAGGGAGAGAGAGCGCGAGAGGGAGACGGCGCGAGATCCTTGACGCTGCGTGGTCGGTCGCGGAGTCCGGGGGTTGGCCGAGCTTCAGCATGGAGGGGTCGCCGCGGTGGCGGAGCTCGGACGCGCCACGATTTACGGATATTTTCCGTCGCTGGAGGCGCTGATCGCGGCGATGGCGGAGGAGGCGCTCCGGAACCTGTCACAGCGGACGTCGGCCTCGCAAAGCTTGCCCGAGGCGCTGGACGCGCCGCTGCGCTTCTCGCAGGCGACCCCTGCGGCCTTTACGCTGCTGTTCCCCCACGGGGCGGACCCTCGACCGCTGTTCTCCGGGCCGGACCTTATGAAGATCCGCGACGAGGCGCGGCAGATGATCCGGGCCCTGCACAGCCTGGCGGCGCAGGCCGGCGCCGCCCTACCCCGATGACAGCGCGAGCGCGGGCGCATTCCTTGCGGGCATTACGATGGCGGGCGCGACGGTGCCCGAGTTCCGGGAGAACACGGAGCTGCGGCGCAAATGGCAGCAATTCTGCCTGTCGCTGCCGGCGTCCAACGACCCTGTCGGTGAGGGCGATCCGTCGAAAGAGTCCGACGGTAAGTAATGACACGCCCGTTATTGACCTCGGGGGGCGGTCATGCATCAGCGCAACGCAGGCCGGTGAAGCTTTGAAGACATCTATCTAACTAATGCTCATTGGAGGCCCAACGTCCGGGCGCCAGCATCCTCGCGATCCGGATAGGATCCTTGACGCCCTGGGCGCCAGCTGGGCGTCGCTCTTCGCGCACAGCTCCCGCCCCCGCTCCCCGCCCGACAGCTCGCCCAGCCGCCGCCGCGCCACCGCCGCGTGGACCTCCATCTCCGCGATTGAATATCCATTCTCCGCCTGCTCGCCCAGCCGCAGCGCCCCGGCTCGATCGCCCCCGTCGCGGCGACGGCGGCCCGCAGCATCGCGGCCATCGTCACTGGCCAGAGGTGCTGCTCCTCCTCAATGGAGCGCAGATCCTTCTCGGTGGCGCGCAGCAGATCGCCCCTCTCCCGCGCGGTTAGCCCCGCCCGCGCCGCGCAGCCCAGCCGCGCCCGGATCTTGAGGCTCAGCGTCTCGAGCCGCGCCAGATAGATCTGGAACATGAACGCGGCCCGGAGCTTCGGCCAGGCGTCCTCGAGCATGCGCAGCGCGACCTCGGGGCGATCCTCGTAGAGCTCCACGCTCGCGAGGCCCGATCACGCGGAGGTAGTCGTGA
>JAZKJV010008662.1:600000-779838 GCA_037367405.1 Ottelia alismoides
TTCAAGATCTAAGATCATTATTATTGTGATTAAATAACTGACACCAGCTTATTTCCCCAAACAAGCACATTTTCAATTAACCACAACTATCAATTCATTAGAACCTCTAGAGTTTGGTAAACGTAGAGATTTGTTTAAAGGTGAAGAGGATGTAATCCCGAGTTGGTACCCACCAAAAGAGTTAATTAATATTTAAAATTAATGTACAGTAGACCAGGCCAAATGAATAGCCTTGGGATGTTCCAATACATTTTCACCGTAAAAACACTAATCATGGAATATAAGTTCATTCCCTGGCACACCAAATTGCCCTAAGTTGTGCTAAAGGAACATAGAATCCTCCTATGAATAGCCACAGAAACTCTAAATGGAGCTCCAAAAAGTAGTGCAGTCCTCTGTCCTAAGCCATGTGATACCAACGCCGTCCCAACTTCTGTTGAAAGCATGCATTTGAAAAATAGGTGGTCCGTCTGTATTCTCCACATCAACTTCGCATCTCAGACAAAGCATATCCCCAGTCTGCAGAATCTTGTCTCTTCGTGTATTCGTAACGCAAATGTCCATGTCTTGCGTGCCAATGGAAAAATTTTAAGTTAGTACAGGGTCCTACTCCTTCGTATGAGCAATCAATCTCGTCAAAAATCTTCATGCATCATCTTTTGCAAACGGGAGAAGGCCATGTATGCCTTCTTGACAGAAAAAGGGATCGTTCTCCCATATCCATAGATCTCTCCCAGGAGAGGGGACGTCTATGTCCTCCAGCTCACTCATCACACATAAGCACATAAGAAGTATGCCAACCTCTATTCTGAGAATTCCGCCGAAAAGGGTAGCACCCATGTACTTGCTGACCAAGCTTGAGCTATCGCAATATCGCGATCCCCGAGAAGGGTGAACAACATGGGAAATCGCTCACAAAGCGGGCCCAAACCAGTCTAATCATCTAACATGAAATGAAACTGTAGAAAATAATGAATGCGGAAGTATATCAGAGAAAAAGAAATATAAACAGACGAAGAATACATGGAATTTACATAGAACCCTACTTCATGAGGAGCGTGAGGAAACCACAAGAGAAGGCCTCTCAAGGGTCGGATATTCTGTTATTTCCCTCTCTCATTTATTACAGGTGGTGTGGGGTTTCTTATATAGCCCTCCCAGAATGATTGAGTCCCATTCACAGTATATGTGGGACTAAACCAGTGGATGTGGTAATTGGACTCTGGATGGATTCAATTACTCGTCTATGATGATGCATATTCTAACACTCCCCATCAAGCTGGATCATGCAATGCTCATCTTGGACAAATAGAAAGAAATTGCTCTCTCACAATACAAGATGCTACAGACAATATCAACTCAACGTAAATTTTGTTGGATGTTTGTTGAGGACATTGCATCTTATGTCATGCTGATGAGGAGGAAGTGAAGGGTTGGAGTGTGAACTAAACTCGATCTCCTCGTCGGAGAACAGATGCTCCGTACTACATCTGTCAAAGTCACTGAAACTGGAATGAGTCTCCACATGGAGAACTCTGGCCCGCAACTGCCCCATCTCTCTGAAGGGTCAAACAAAGAACATCGTTAATTATCCATATATAAACCTTTAAAGAAGGTCATGTCTCATAGGGACCTCGAAGTGGGTTCTCTATCATAGGAATTGTTTGATTATTTGATTATTCGTTACTTATGTAGGAGATGGGTAAATGGATCACTCCAGGATCCATTACCACATCCATGTCTTTATTCCCACATCTACTAGTTGTGAGATGTGGGGACTCTGCGAGGGCTATATAAGAAGCCCCTCACCCCCTAACGTGGAACTCTACTCCCTAAGGAACGAGAGAAACTACGGAGAATGCCTCAAAGGGTTGATTTATGCATTGCACTTTCTCCCTGTATCACGGGGTTAGGGGCTTCTTATATAGCCTCCATAGACCTTCCAAGTCCCACCACTGGTAGATGTGGGACTAAACTCTGGATGTGGTAAATGGATCTTTGAAGGATCCATTTACCCATCTTACATATGAATGACGTATACTCTAACATTCCCCCTCAAGCTAGAGCACGCAATGCTCAGCTTGGACAAACAGAAAGAATCTCATCTCACAATACAGACAGTATCAACTCAACGCGCATTATCGAGGACATTGCTTCTTATCTCGTGCAGGTGAGGAGGACAAATGTGATGGAGTATGAGTTGAACTGAATATCCTTGTTTGAGAGTGTGTGCTCTATACTGCTCCTGTCAGAGTCACTGCAACTGAATATGAGTCTTTATATGGAGAACTCTGGCATGTCACAATAATGTGGACAACTACTCCATCTCTAAAAGGGTCGAACTGAAAAAGTCGTGAAGACAATCCTCGTTGGGATCCATGGACGCTGGAGAATGGAGTCTGAAAAAGTCCTCCTATACTCGTTCAGAGAATGAGATCTCTACTCTGGAGTCCCTATGAAACCACATGAAACCCTAACCCACAAGGCATAGGAATGGGATCTCTACTCTAGAGTCCCTATGGAACACATGAAAACTCTGACCAAAAAACAAAAGATGGGGACCGCATAAAAAATGATGGCAAATAAATGCACATCTGAGAAGGAGTCTCTCTCTGGAGAACTCGGAAAATGGGTCACTCGACTAGGGAGTGCCTCGAACTCGGACTCGATCCGCATAGTCTGAAACTGAACTGTAGAGTCTGAACATCTGGCAGGTCTGGAATTTAACATCTGAATCTGGAATAGACCTGTGACTCTACATAAGACTCCTCCTTTCCCCCATACTTGTCGGGAAACAGTGGCATCGACAAAGTTGGGAGAAGACAAAAGAAATGATGAGGAGAAACAAAACATCACATAAGCCATTCAATTTTTTACGGCTTTTCTCTCTTTTATCTCTCTCTCTCTCTCTTGTAAATTTTTTTCTTCAGATATTTCTGCTCACATTTTCTATATAACCGACGCAACTTTCATTTTTTCCCCGTGTACAGTTTTTTCTATTATACGCACCTCGTTTCAAAACATTTTTTTAAGACCACCGCCCAAATTCGGCCCAAATCTCCCTTTTTTTACAACTCTCGGCCCATACAGTTGGGCCCAAACGCAGTAAGACCCCTCTTTTTCTTTTCTTTTTTTTCTCGACCCACGTGGGCCCTCAAAACAAAGATTTTTTAAACAAATCAGCAGCCGACTTGGGCTTTATTTTAGGGTTCCCACTTGGGAACCCTCTGTTGAACACTTGTCGCCCCTAATGGGGCTCGATGTAGCGTCGTCGTCCATGGAGAACAAGCTTGTACCTCCTCTTCTTCTTGGGATGGGTTGCCGCCTACGGATCTTCTTCTCCTTCTATCTATGATGGGGTCGGATACGGGATGAGGAGCGGTCGGCGCCCTAAAGAGGGAGATCGGGCCTAGAGATCGGGCTAGAGAAGGGCGGCAGAGCCGCCGCCAGGAGAAGGTGGCATCGCCTCGTGGTTGGAGCCCTATTGGGGATGCACGATGAGGCTCTGCCACTGCGTCGTGCTTGCACTGTAGACGTTTATGTTATATTGTGATGTACCGTTGAGTATTTCTTATTTATCTTATGTACATCTCTGTAATTTACCCAAGGGTTTTCTCTCTATATAAGAGACCCTAGGGCTTCATGGAATAACACAACAAAATATTCTCGGCTCTAACATGGTATCAGAGCCAAAACCCTAATCTAGGGTTTTTCTCCACCCCCCCCCCCTCCCCCGCCGCCGCCGCCACCTCTCGCCGGGCCCCCTCCCGCCGCCGAGCCTTTCCAGCCGCCAGACCCCCTCCAGCCGCGGGGCCTCTCCAGTCGCCGCCAGCCTCTCATCGGGTCCCTCCCGTGACCGCCAGCCCTACCGCGGGCACTCCCCCCGCCGCCAGCCCCGTCGCGGGCCCCCCTCCTCCCGCAGCCTCTATCCCGCCGGAGGCTTCTCCAGCCCCCTCTCCTCGCCGCCGACCACATCAGCCGCCCTTTGCGGTACCTCTTGCTCGGTCGGCCTCGATTCGATAATGGGTTCAAGTGCATAACGTCTACATATGCACTTGAATCCACAAAGGTCTTTGTAGACGTCAGTTCTTTGGTCTATCATCCTTAGATTTCTTCTCCGACAATATGTTAGAACAAAAGGTTGACATGCCCGCCATGATGCCTTTAAAGGGTCGGCACCAATCGTCAAAATGGACGGGATGAACTACGAACTGTGGGCTATGCAGTTCCTCAGTCTTATGAAGTCATGTGGTAAGAAGCATATTCTTACCGAAGATGAACCGTCGGAGAAGACAGGAATATATGCCTCATGGGAGGCCGATGACGCCTATGCGAAGGTCTGGCTGTTAGGGACGCTCACGATGGAGATCGCCAATGACGTCCTTCATCAACCCACCGCCAAGGCGATGTGGGATATTCTGACCACAACTTACTCTCAAGTCCGGAATGAGACGAAGATGTTGCAGTTGCAGCATGATATTTTTACAACGAAGCAAAATGGCAGGCCCCTTTATTCTCTATATACGTCCCTACGTGGGATGTTTGAGAAATTATACAGCACCATTCCGCTCATAGCCACCCCAAAGAAGCATAAGACGTTTCGCAATGCCACTATGGTAGGAGTTCTACTTGCTGCCCTTGATCCAGAATACGAAGTCGCTCGATCTCAGATCCTCGCCGATGCTACTATTCCTCCTATGGAGGAAGTCTACAGAAGGCTCAGTCGGATCTCCGTTCCCTCTAGTGTCGCAACTCCATCTCCATCGGCAACGGCGGTTTCTAGAGGACGAAGTAGTTCGTCTTCCTTTTGTGGCCGAGGAGGTAGCGGACGTGGCCGAGGAGGTCGTTTGCGTCCAACATGTTCGTTTTGCCGTCGCACTGGTCATTCGGAGGATACATGCTATTCCAAGCATGGATTTCCTCCTTCTGCACGTGTCGCTGATCATGTTCAGGCTCCATCCACGCCTACTCCAGATCACAGGTTCGAAGAGCTAGTGGCACGGCTTAGAGACATTATGCCACAGACATCATCCGAGGGTGTTGATACCCCTGACGTTGCGGCTTCGGCGTCTGCTAGTACATCTGCTGCTGCTAGTACCTCAGGTAGTCCTTATGCCTCTTGTCATAACCATGACCTCTCAGGTTGGATTGTTGACTTTGGAGCCACCCATCATCTCTGTCGTGATAGAGAGAACCTGCAGTCCTACAGATCTATTCAGTCTGGTCACTCCGTACTCATAGCTGATGGCACTCATTCCCCTATTGTCGGTCGGGGGGAGACTATTTTACTGCCCTCCATGCACTTACAGAACATTCTACATGCACCAGAATTCTCTATGAATTTATTATCAATCAGTCAGATTACAAAAGATTTGCACTGTCGTGCTATATTTGACCCATCTTCTGTCATTTTTCAGGACATACTAACGGGCAGGGTGATTGGTTGTGGTTCTGAGCAAAATGGCCTCTATCGTCTGGTACATAACTCCTATGCTGGTGTCTCATTACACTCTCAGGGATCCGTTTCTCCATATACATGGCACCTTCGCTTTGGTCACCTACCGCTGCAGAAATTGCGTCGCCTCCTGCCTCAGATATCTCCTTCTTCGTCATTTCGTTGTGAAGCATGTCAGTTAGGGAAGCATCATCGTTCGAGCTTTCCTAGTCGTCAGGGTCGGAGCAGTCGCTCCCCGTTTGAGTTATTTCATATAGATATTTGGGGTCCGAGTCGTGTCCCAGATCATCAGGGGCACAGGTTTTATCTTGTTGTAGTTGATGATTTCTCCCGTGTTTCTTGGACATTTCTTCTTAAAAATAAATCTGAAGCAGGAAGTGTTATCCAAAATCTTATAAATGAAGTGCAGAATATTTTTTCCTCTACTGTCAAGTATGTGCGCACGGATAATGCATTGGAGTTTTGTACTCATTCTCTTGCTCGATTTCTTTCTTCTAAGGGAATTATCCACCAAACAACATGTGCGTACACATCTCAACAAAATGGTGT
The DNA here is from genome assembly GCA_037367405.1 of Ottelia alismoides. Lineage (NCBI taxonomy): Eukaryota > Viridiplantae > Streptophyta > Magnoliopsida > Alismatales > Hydrocharitaceae > Ottelia > Ottelia alismoides. The sequence goes on from JAZKJV010008662.1 coordinate 606,005, forward strand.
TGCAGAACGAAAACATCGACACTTTCTTGACGTTGCTCGCACATTACTTATTCAAAGTTGTGCACCGTTAGCCTTTTGGGGGGATGCCATTCTTACAGCATGCTATCTGGTCAATCGCATGCTCTCTACCGTTCTTGGGGAAAAGGCCCCAATCTCTATTCTTTTCCCTGACAAGGATTTGTTCTCACTTACTCCTCGCGTCTTTGGGACTGTTGCTTTTGTTCATCGCTTGTCTCCAGGACTTGACAAGCTCTCTCCTAGAGTTGTTAAGTGTGTTTTTGTCGGTTACTCCAAGATACAGAAAGGATATCGTTGCTATGATCCCATTGGTGGCAAAAACTATGTCAGTGCTGATGTTACATTTTTTGAACATGTTATGTACTTCTCCCCTGCAGGTGACAGATTAGTGTCCTCCACATCCACGGATACTAATGTCTATGTACCCCTACCTCCAAGTCTGGGTCAATATGAGTCCACCACACCACCACCGCCGCCACCACTCGTTCCACCCTTTCCCAAGTTCTACACAAGGCGGTCAGGGCCTGCTCAAGCTACATGTCAACCATCCAACACGCCTCAGGTATGTTCTGATGTTATCACTAATGATGGGTTAGACAATGCACCTATGCAGGAACATTTGCTACAGGAGGAGGATCCGCCAGCTAGTACTGTGACAGATGATCTTGATCATCCTATTGCTCATAGGAAGCAGAAAAGACAATGTGTCTCCTATCCACTTGCGTCTCAAGTGTCCTTTCATCGTCTCACTGGTGATTTTGAGAGGTTTGCAGCAGCTGTCTCGTCGGTTGACATCCCACGGACTTATCAAGAAGCCATGAAGATTGACTGCTGGCGTCTAGCTATGGAGGAGGAGATGCGTGCATTACAGTCCAGAGGGACTTGGTCTTTAGTCCCTATTCCTCCGGGTGCATCTGTGGTGAGCTGCAAATGGATTTTTACAGTTAAATTTCACGCAGACGGGCGTCTCGACAAATACAAGGCCAGACTTGTCGCACGGGGATTCACCCAAACCTATGGGGTGGATTATTTGGACACTTTCTCACCAGTAGCTCGACACTCGACTCTTCGCATTCTACTTTCCGTTGTTGTGGTACGTGACTGGACTATTTTCCAACTTGATGTCAAGAATGCGTTTCTGTATGGTGATCTACAGGAGGAAGTCTACATGCAGCAACCACCGGGGTTTGCTGCTGAGGGGGAGACTCAGATGGTGTGTAGACTTCATAAGGCTATCTATGGCCTTAAACAAAGTCCACGGGCATGATTTCAGAAACTTTCCCAGCTGATTGAACGACATGGGTTCAAGAGGTCAAATGTGGATCACTCATTGTTTATCCAGAAGACCCCTAGAGGTACGGTCGTTATCATGGTATATGTCGATGATATTCTAGTTACAGGAAATGATGCTCAGAGGATTGAGATGATCAAAGCTCTTTTGGGAAGCCAGTTTATTACGAAGGATCTAGGCACCATACGATATTTTATGGGATAGAGTTTGCAAGAAATGCACAAGGAATGGTGATGAACCAAAGAAAATATGTCACCGACTTGCTTGAGGAAACAGGAATGGTTGATGCAGACCGTCGAGCACGCCTATGGACCCAAGTATGAGGCTTTATGACAATGATACCGAAGAGGTGGACAAAAGAAGATACAGAGAGATGGTGGGTAAGTTTCTATACATCACCATAACTCGTCCAGATGTTGCCTATGCAGTAAACAGGGTGAGTCAATTTATGGAGCAGCCCAGGCAAGTTCATATGGACGCTTTGTATATGATATTGAGATATCTGAAGTCTTCCCCAGGCACAGGGTTGTTATTTAGAAAAGACACAGATATGTCTATTTCAGCTTGTGCAGACGCAGACTATGCGGGATGTCCAAAAGATCGTAAATCTACTTCAGGATTTGCTACCTTCATTGGAAGTTCTTTGGTTTCTTGGAAGAGCAAGAAACAGACAGTTGTGGCAAGATCCAGTGCTGAATCAGAATATAGAGCCATGGCACAAGCGAGCGCAAAAATGATGTGGGTTAGAGCTGTCTTAGAAGATTTGAATGTTAATGTCTCTTTACCTATGCAACTTCAATGTGACAACCAGGCGGCACTGTTCATTGCTAATAATCCAGCTTTCCATGAAAGAACAAAATACATCGAGGTAGATTGTCACTACACTAGACATGATCCAGAAGGGCTTGATTTCCACCTCACATGTCAGTTCAGCCAGACTGCTGATATATTTACCAAGCCATTGCTCAGAGGACCTTTCCAGAGATGTTCTTCCAAGCTGAGCATGATTGATATCTATGCTCCATCTTGATGGGGAGTGTAGACGTTTACGTTATATTGTGATGTACCGTTGAGTATTTCTTATTTATCTTATGTACATCTCTGTAATTTACCCAAGGGTTTTCTCTCTATATAAGAGACCCTAGGGCTTCATGGAATAACACAACAAAGTATTCTCGGCTCTAACATGCACGATGGAGCTTCTCCTTCTCAGATCATTGTCGACATGCTTGGAAGGTGGGTGCAACATGTAGCTTGCATCACCGGCGTTCTGATGCCTTGATGCAATGTTACGTAGATGTTGCCTAATGAAGGTGCCTAAAAACTAGAAGAGTCGATTGTTGATGCGGAGGCTACCGAAACCACTGTCACATAGGAGATCTGCGCTCAGGGTTCCAGCACCGGAACCTCGAGATGAGGTCGTACAGATGGTTGATGTCGACATGAGAGGCATGTGGGCAGGCAGAGAAGGCCCCTTTCATCTTCAATTAGGGTCCCATCGCTTGGATGCTTTTGTTCCCCGGCATTGGGAGTTCATGCGAGATTGTACATTGTCTGGGAGCACCTTGGGAACCCAATGCATTGCTTGAGGAGTCTGGAGTCGCTCGAGATGGCTTGTAGATCTCTGCCTGGAGATATATGCGTACACCGCCAGAATCAGGGTTCATATAAAACCCTAGAATGATGAACACGATCTTTAGGAATAAGTCTTCAGATCTTGAATATAAAATAATAGTCTTTAATAGAAAATCACTAAGATCAAATCGTTAGGGTTTTAACAAAAAACCCTAGAATGGAATCTCGAAAATAAGGAACATAAAAATCTCGAGAATCAAACCCGCTATGATACCATATTGGAAAATATAATGCGGAAGCGAATCAAAGAAATAAAGAATAAAATATGAAGAACAACGGGGTTTTACTGAGGAACCCTATTCCCTAAGGAGCGGGATGAAACCATGGGAGAACGCCTTAAAGGGTTGATTTATGCATTGCACTTTCTCCCTGGATACATGGGGTCTTCTTATATAGCCTCCATAGACCCTCCAAGTCCCACCAGTGGTTGATGTGGGACTAAACTCTTGATGTGGTAAATGGACCTTGGAAGGATCCATTTACCCATCTTACATATGAGTGACGCATACTCTAACAATAAGCTATACAATAAGCAATACACAAAAAGGAATAGCGGTTAGGGGTTTTGAAACTCGAATGCATGAACAAGGCACTCTTGGTGAATTGGGCTTTCATATTGCGGGGAGGTGTAGAAGACCTAGTTTGCAAGGTGTTACGGAGTATCTATGGCATTCGCAGCTCAATGAGGGTAGATTTTATACGTCTTCCCTTATCTCTTTTGTAGGGCATTACTAGGATTTCGTCGGACTTGGGGGACTACGTCCGGCCAGTAGTGGGAAACGGTGAGGTTTTTAGCTTCTGGAAAGACAATTCGACCAGTTTGGGTCCATTGAAGGAGAGGTGTCCGTGCCTCTTTGCCCTTGCAGATGATCAGAATGCTTTGTTCTATCAGGTTTGACCAGCTAGTACATGGAGTCCCTTCTCCTTAGCCTTCTCTGAGCAAAGTTTCAATGATTTCTTGCCATTCCTGGGGGGATCTAGCGAATGTTGACGGCATTGTAGATGGCAGGGACCGCTTTGTTTGGAAGAATGGTAAATTCTTTGTAAAAACAGTATATCGCATCTTTGCTAGTGCGATGCTAAAAAAGGTACACAGAGACAGGTTGTTGCACAATGGGGAGGTGATGTGTGACAGATGTGGTCTGGAGCAAGAGGAGATGAACCACCTCTTCTTTGGGTGTTGGACATCGTCTACGATGTGGGAGGGAGCAGCTATCTCGTGGCTTCAGTCTATAGACAGCTCATCCTTTTGGAGATCCGATAGATTGGCGTGTGGTAGCTCTCAGGAAGACACTTCTAGTGCCTTTGCTCTCTTTTGATCAATTTGGTGCACTAGGAATGAGTCAATTTTCTAGAGCCAGACCTTTTATTCAGAGAATGTACTGTGTCACTTCATGGCTCTTTTGCTTTTCTGGAACAATGTATAGCCGATTTTAAGTTAATATAATTATGTGGTGGGTCCCACCTTGGAACTCACCTTCTTTCATATCAAAAAAAACTTAGGAAGGCATTTCCATGAAACGATTGCCCTTGCTTACTGCCAAGTCATATATTTTGTGGGTCCTCTATATTGATAGCTTATAGACCATTTATGATGAATAAAAACTCTTCATATTTTTAACAATAAAATACAGATATTGATCGAAACTTACATTTTAAGATCGGGATTGTTAACCCAGGCAGGAAAACTCCCTGAGAATTCATTGTATGATATGTCTCTGCAGAGAAAAATGAGATTCTGCATATCTTCATCAATTTTAACTGAACCAAACAACAAAATATTAAAGAATAAATTGTTATGATAATATAGATTATTTAATATATTTAATTAGTTACATATTTTGAAGTATTGGACTCTTTTGTGAAGGCAAAATCCCTGTTAAGCTATTGTTTCCTAGAAATCTGCAAATAAACAAATTCAATACTAGACATTAAATTGAAATAAGGTTGTTTACAATTAGAGAAAGAGTCTATTCTTACAGATATTTGAGAGATGGAGCAAATAAAAGAGAGGTCGGGAGTTGACCACTTAAACTATTGAAGCTCAAGTCCCTGGTTTAGCAGGAAAAATATAAGTTCTGTTCAGCAAGTAAATAGCTAACAAAATAAACGGTGTCTCACAGATGATCTAAGTGTATGAATCTTCCAAAAAAAGATGGAAGTGTTCCAGAGATTTTGCTGTTCCTTAATATCCTGTCAAGAAAAAAAAGTTGACTTACAATTTTGCATGGCACACACCAAAAGTCAGCCAAGAAGAGAATAAAAGGCTAAATCTTACAAAATATTTAGCGATGTCATGTTCTCAATGAACTCCAAATTTGAACTACTATTTAGGAATTCACCGATTTGTCTGCTAATGAAGGAAACATTGTAAGGAGACGTGCTTACTGTAAAAGGCGATGCAATCAAGCATTGAATCATTAATATTAATGTTTTTCAACACAGAATATCTATCAATGAGGGCATTTATATGTCAGGATTATGGACAAACAAATAACAAAAGAAAGTCGCTTGTAACTTACAGTCGAGTCAATTTGATAAGGTTAGAAAAACTGGCAGGAATTGGACCTTGGAAGGAGTTTCCTTGCAGTCGTCTGCACAAGCAGCTCTAGGAGGTCAAAGATAAACCACACGTTGCAGTTGTGACATGAGCATTATGAAGAAAACTTGTAACTCATATGACAACACCAACAAATTTGATTGCAATCTCCATGCATACCTGTGTGTGTGAGTATACGTGCATATGTGTGCTTGCGTGTGTTTGTGCATGTGTGGTGAGCAGGTGGGGGTGGGGTACATGTGTGTGTGTTAATTATTTGCATAATGGCATATAAGTCACAAGTCTCCCTTACAAATCCTCCAGTTCAACAAACTGCCCTATAAAAGCAGGAACACTTCCATTGAAGCTGTTATCTGAAATCCACCTGCAAAAATAATTGTTATTTATTGCTCTGTTATGTCTTATGCACACATGCACAATAAACATCGTACAAGACTCGCAGCTTCTGAAGTTTTCTGAGTGTTGATGGAATTGCACCACCGACTCCAATACTATTCAATTTCCTAGTGGAAAGGAAATGGAAGGCGATTAGCGCAAGGAAAAGACTGCCAGTCACATGCTTTGCAGTACTTACGGGCTTACAGCTTGATATGATCATGCAAATAAAATTTTATCCAATCAAAAAGAGGAGTTCTATAAAAAAATTACAATTCCTTTAAATTAGTCAGATTTCCTAGTTCCATAGGCAGTGAACCGTTGAATTTGTTAATGCTTAGATCCCTGCAAAAGGCCATTCCATTCAGTTAGCAGAAGCGAACGTATAACTCTTCCATGCAGTTTGCATTTGATCATAAGAAAAATTCCACATTACATTAAAAAAATGAAACATCGAGATCATTTTCATATATTAAACAAAGGCTGTACTCAAATTAAATATGCCAATAAAATAGATGCTGATTGCCAATAAGGTTGAGTACAGTCTTCTACGAGCAAATGTTCAAGAAAGAAGCAGCTTACAAAGAGAATAAATTCCGAAGATTCCCAATTTCCTTTTGTATGCCTCCTGAAAGTGTGTTGCTACTTAGATTCCTGATTGGGAAAACAAACAAGATAAATTACTTGCTTCTACAAACACAAATTAAATGCCAAATAGTTACAGGTAAAGACTAACAATTTCTCCAAGGCTGTCATGTTTCCTATAAACTCCGGCAATGGTCCAGAAAGGCTATTGTCATGCAGCTGTCTGGAACGTTCAGAAGGCAGTTAACAGAATCCATTTTTCGAAAAAAAAATGACAAGTTCAGAATCATGGAAGCGATTTATTTCAATTAAGTATACGCATTTTTCTTTAAATATCAACTCAATAAAAATCATAGGAGTTTGCCAAGCTAAGCATCCTCCAAATATGACTTGAACATTATTAATTGATTAAAGTATCAAGGAAAAAATTTGGACACTAGGTTTCATACGAACTTTCTCATTCACGAAGAAAATGCATGCCAGAAACTACCAATCATTTTCACGGTTAGAAATAAAGAAATTAATTGTTGTTGGGAAAAACAAAAAACCGCAATTAGCACAAGGGGCTTATCCCGCCTTATGTAAGAGGATGGTCATCATAATATATTTTTCGGAAGGAAATGGCTAAAAAAGGTGACATGGATCATGACTCAAATAGAAACTTATCATATTCAATCACATTCTCTGCCTATAATCATTTCTAATAGAAAAACCACTCCATGCCTAACCAGCTACAAAACCCATACCAGAGCAAGAGCCAAAATTATGTCCCTTTCCGGACCTTTCCACTTCGACCCTAGGGATGTACAGAAACTGGAAGCACCAACAGTAGTAACCTTGGCTAGGACCACATTTGTAGTTCCCCCCAATCATAATCTCACATCTAAAACTTACAAAGTTTGAGAGCATGTTATAAGAGTGGGGGGCTGACTAGGTTATCAAAAAAACCCTCAAGGAACTACCACAAATTTTAGATTACTGTCACTCACGGGTGATTGTTAGGAAAAAATAAGTGAGTTGTTTATTCCTGAGAGCCCTACTCTCTCATATAGAGGAGAGATCAATGGGTAAATTACATAAGATAGACATAAGGAAATAAAATAACATAAAAGGTACATAGGAACATAGAAATATCTCTACGCTCCCCTCAAGATGGAGCATAGATATCGATCATGCTCGGCTTGGACGAACACTTCTAAAATGGCCCACTGAGTAATGCCTTGGTAAAGATATCTGTTGTTTGCTCTCCTTAGCTGACATGAGAGGTAGAAATCAAATCCTTCTGAATCATATCTCTAGTATAGGGGCAGTCTACCTCAATATGCTTAGTTCTTTCATGGAATGCGGGATTATTTGCAGTAAATAAAGCAGCCTGATAATCACATTAGCTACATGGGTAGAGGTACATTTATATGCAAATCTGCTAATACTGCTCGAACCCACATCATTGTTGTGCTTGCTTGGGTCATAGCCCTATACTCAGATTCGGCACTTGATCTACCCACCACCGTTTATTTCTTTCTTTTCCAAGACACAAGTGAACTGGCAACAAATACAGCGAAGCCTGAAGTAGACTCCCTATCCTTAGGACATCCTGCATAATCTACAATTAGCAAATGCAGACACAGTTGAAGTTGCTCCTTTTCTGAATAGTAATCCTGTACCTAGAGAGGATTTTAAATATCTCAAAATCATGTATATAGCGTCCATGTGAACTTGTCGGGGCTGCTCCATGAACTGACTCACCCGACTCACTGCAAAGAAGATATCGGGTCTACTAATAGTGATATAGAGCATGGTATTAAAAGGCACGCCTCGAGGCGGTCGAGGCGTACGCCTCGAGGCGAGGCGGGCCTTTTTAGCCTCGAGGCGTGCGCTTCGGCCTTGTCTAGTGAGGCGTGTGCCTCGACTGGCTGAGGCGTAGCCTCGAGGCGTTCCGCCTCGAGGCGGTCGAGGCGTTTTTGTTTTTTTTTCAAGATTTCTTGTATGATTTTGATAGTTACATGGTGATTTGAGAAGCTTATAAATATATACTTGTTTAGGAAAATGATTATACAAGTTAAATGCCTAAATCTGATGTTTCTTTCGTACCCATACTCCACATTTACTATTAATTATGTGTAACTATTTCAGCAAACTACTTCATATTTACTATTAATTATATCTAACTATTAATTTATGCAAAATGTATGCATAAATTTGACCTCTTTCATATTCATATGCTTGAATTTGACCTATTTCATATTCATATTTACCATTAACATGCCAAATTATTTTAGTGAACGCTTACTATTACATCCTTAAACATATAAAAATGTGTATACAAATTCGAATCCTCATAAAAGAAAAAAAAATTGGGATGGGGGCGCTGCCCCCTGCACCCCCGCAAGGGGGGGGCAACCTGGGCCCCCCCCTAGCCCCCCCAGGCTCGCTAACCGGGCAGCGAGACCCTCGTTCTGGTAGGGTATGGTGCAACAGGGGGGATGCATACAACTGTTCTTCACCTGGGTATAGTAGAACATATAGTTAGGATTCAAATCATATGATTCATATCAACACCTTGGATATTTATAATGACAACTATAGCCAATCCCTTTTAGATAATTTTTTAGTGATAGTTATAAGTTATAACCAATGATTTTCTTTTGATTAGGTAGAAATTTAGAAAGGTTTATGGCATTGAGTCATTGATATATCCTTTTTTCATGTTCTTATCTTCATAATATCATCATATATTACATTGTTATATACTATATGTTTGTCAGATTATATTATTTCATCAATAAATATATGTATTATATATTTTATATTTATTTTTCTATACAAAACTGAGGCTTACGCCTCGACCGCCTCGCCTCGCTTCCAGGGAAAACGTCTCGTTCCGCCTTTCGTTTTTTCAAACCTTGATATAGAGGAGCTTTCCCACCATCTCTCCTTCTATCGACCTCATATGTATCATCATCATATAACTTCATGTTGGGGTCCATAGGAGTAGTTGATGGTCGACACCCAATCAATCTTGTATCAACAAGCATGTCTGTAACATACTTCCTTTGGGTCATCACAAGACCCTACGCATTCCTAGCAAATTCTAGACCTAAGAAATACCATAGGGCACCAAGATCTTTGGTAACAAACTGACGACCTGGAAATTCTTTTGACATCTTGACCCCTTGCACATTATCTCATGTAACGAGTATATCATCAACATAGACCATAATGACAATTATACCTCTAGATGTTATCTGCACAAAGAGCGAATGATTTGCATTTAACCTCTTGAATCCTTGCCTTACAGTGAAATCCGAGAGCTCTTGAAACCACGCCCTTGGACTTTGCTTAAGGCCATATATTACCTTATGGAGTCTACAAACCCGTTGACACTCCCCCTCAGCAGCAAACCCAGGAGGTTGCTACATGTAAACCTCCTTACGTAGATCTCCATACAAAAAACATTTTTAACATCCAACTGAAACAAAGGCCAGTCACGTACCACTGCAACTGAAAGTAGGACACGGAGAATAGAGTGACGAGCCACTGAAGAAAACATGTCCAAGTAATCCATGTCGTAGGTCTGAGTAAATCCTAGTGCCACTAAATCTTACCTTGTAGCGATGAAGGTTCCCATCCGCATGATTTTTAATAGTAAACACCCATTTGCAACTGACAACAGATGCTCCAGGGGAGCAAATACCAAACTCCATGTACCACGTGATTACAATGCATCCATTTCTTCCTCCATAGCAAGACGTCAGCGACTATCCATCAAGGCTTCTTGATAATTCCGTGTAATGGCCACGGCGATAGAGCCACTGTAAATCTCTGAAATTCTCCTGTCATATGAGGAAAGGAGACCTGAGAAGCAATAGGGTATGAAGTAGAGGACCGCTTTCGTTTCCGAACTACAATGGGTAAATCCAGGTCATTGGGAACCTCCTCCATCTGTTGGCTATTCTCTTACAATTATACACAAATATATCTCCAGAACCATTGTTAGAAACCATGTTATCAAAATAAACATGGAGCATACTTGATGACGGGCGACGACCATGAGCAGAAGCAGTCTGATGGGTATAGAATTTAGGTAGTGCTGGAACAATGGGCACATGTGACTGGGAAGTAGGAGGGGTGGAGGAGGTGCTGGTGGTGGCGGTAGTGGAACCACAAACATAGGAGGAGAAAGTGACTGACTCATAGGAGCGGTGGCATGTAAACCTCATCATCTGAGACTGATGAAGCCAACCCGTCACATGTAGGAGAGAAATAAATCACAGACTCAAAAAATGTGATATTAGCACTGATATAGTATTTCCTCCACAATGGATCATAACATCGGTATCCCTTCTGGGTAATGGAGTACCCAACAAATACACATTTGACAACCATAGGAGAGAGTTTGTCAAGGCCTGGAATCAACTGGTGAACAAAAGCAACAGAACCAAACACACGAGGAGTAAGTGAGAACAACTCCTCAGGAAAAGCAAAAGAGAAAGGAATTTTCTCACCCAAGACAGACGATGGCATGCGATTCACCAAGTAGCATGATGTAAGACCCCAGAACGAATGCGGGGCACGACTCTGAATAACAAGAGTCCAAGTGACATCAAGTAAATGACGATGCTTTCTCTCTACAACACCATTCTGTTGAGAAGTGTAAGCATAAGATGTTTGATGAATAATTCCACAGGACGAAAGAAAGTGGGATAGAGCACGAGTACAAAATTCCAAAGCATTATCAGTCCGCACAAATTTCACAGAGGTAGAGAAAACATTTTGCACTTCATTAACAAAAGTTTTGATCACATTCCCTGCTTCAGATTTATTTTTCAAAAGAAATACACGACAAACGAGAAAAATTATCCATAACAACAAGATAAAAACGGTGCCCTGAGTAATTAAGGACACGATTCGAACCCCAAATGTCAACATGAAATAACCCAAAAAGGGAGCTACTACTCCGACTCTGATGACTAGGAAAAGATCGATGATGCTTTCCCAATGACATGCCTTGCACTAGAAAGAAGACCCTGGTGAAATCTGCGGCAACATATGACACATTTTCTGAAGAGAGAGGTAACCAAACCATAGGTGCCAGGTGTAGCATCCTGTTTCCAATCAAACCCGAAGTCGTCCGATTTTGGGTCTAATGAACTCAATAACGTTATCGGTCAATACTAAACAACCTAAAACGATCAATTAATAGTGAATCAAAAGTCGTTCGAACGAAATCGACCAAAAATCGGTCACTTTGTAACGCGCGCCGTGAAAAGCCGCGACGCAAATTCGGAAACCGCAAAACGAACCGAGACCGTCATTAGATCCGATTCGACGACACGAGACCAACGGAATCGACCGTTCGTCAATCGGAGGTCGTTTGATATTTTTAAATCACAAAATTTAACCTTAAACAAAAATCGTATCCGAAAATTTCGGGAGTTTAAAACCCAATCGGAAATATAGCAATATTATACTCTTTTTGATCGTCTTTCCGAGACAGTCAAAACTAGATATTTCGCGTCGAAATCCGAGGTCCAATGCACGATTACGGTTAACTTTAAGTATACACATAAAGGGCAAATTTAATATATATATATATATAAACAGACAGTAGCAGTCGGCTACTGTTTGTACTTAAAAAATATATATTATAACATGAACTTTTGTTTTCCCATAAGTAGCCACCTAATCCCAAAAATTCTCCACTTGGAATTTTTATTGCTCCACTTGGCAATAAACTAAGCTCTATTCCCTCTATATATATCAGCTCTCCCCTCTTTGTTCTTGCCATTTGCTATCAAAATCCAACGAAAGACAAAGATCCAGCAACCTGTTATATTGCCTCAAGCCTTCTCTTCCTCGTTGGGTTCTGTTGCTCCACTTCTCACCCCCAATTTCCAGCCGATACCTCTTTCTTCCTTCCCAAGATTCTGAAATCTGCTACAGCTTTCCTCTCTTCTGCTGCATTACTTCAAGAACAGACTGGATTGAAGTGCTGGAGCCTCCCAAATTTCCTGCATATTATCCAACTTTCTCCAAATTTGAAGATCAAATTCAAGGTACTCTTCTTCCTTTCCCCTGGAGCCTGCAATTGGCTATTTCAGCAGTTGTATTTCTTCCCTGTTGTTGCAGTCTTCTTTCCAAGCCATGAAACTTTCAAAGCCTGTTGCATGCAACCATCTTCTCCATCTTGGAGATCCAAGCTGAGAGACCTAAATTAGGTACCATCCTATATCCCCATCTCCTTGCTGCCATGCATGTACACTCCATGGATATTTCTTTTCCTATTTTAGCCTCTAAATTCTTCTTCAACTTGCTTGTGTCTGAGTTTTAATTACTTATGTAAGAATCAATCTGGGAATATGGTGATGGAATAATTAGAGTTTATTGGATTCTGTGGGTTTTTTTCAGACTGTTCTGTTTGTGGCAACGGCATTAGAAGGAGAATAGGACAGATGTATCTCACCCCTCGTGTTGTCCACATTGGAACTATTAGAATGACTGTTCTGGAAAGTTAGCATTATTGATTAGGATGTAAATTTTACTGGATTTGCCATTGAGATTTCTTTTTGATTTATGCATTTAAAAATAACTTACCAGGTCTCTTGTACATCTTTGAAATAAGAATATGAACATTACAATTTTACTGTATTTAATTCTATTGTAGCATGAATATTTAGAAGGGAAAATACCAGATTAAACTTAAATTGTTGACATTAAATGAACCTAAATAATTCAGGATTTGCCATTTTAGGTGCTCCGATTTTGTATCTGGAGATTTCTAAGGCTTAGTTTATCGACGCATTAACTATGAAATATATTAAAAGTGATCCCTTTTGACTTCTAGAAAATATCTAACTATTAGTTATATTTTGATATGATATTTTTCTATAAAGGAAATGATATAGCATAGTTTCGAGAATTGAGAAAAAAAAATGGTTCTTAGGTCATTCTCCTCACGGCTGGAGACCTGATCATGGTTGAACATTGCAGTACTTTATTTTCTTTAGGTTGATGGTTGTTAAGGAATATCAAGGATTTGATTCTAGGATAATTATACGTGATGTGGACTGGATGGTGTACAGGGGGAAGATCAACAAGAAAGTCTCCTACTCTACTATCATGAAGTGAAGCAACTTGCCTCCAGATTTCAGTGTTTCAACTTCCTATTAATATCTCAAGTTTATAAAAGATATATACATTATAGAGGTACATACTGAAGAAATGAAATCATTAAAACGGTCTTTTTATTGTGGGTTTTAATTATAGGTTTAAAAGTATAAACCATAGAATAGAACTGGTGGATTTAAAAAAAAAAGGGAATTGTACTAAAATAGATGATATCAATAAGATCATAATACCAAAGGACCTAGATCCGATCAGACCACAAAGGAAAGGACTGTGATTGAGATGATTAATCAAAGAAGGAAAGAAAACAGTGAATCATGGATGACTTATAATTTAATGCCGGTCATGTGATCTTTACACCTGACCGTGCGAGGGCGCGGTGACTCTCACCTGGGCGGAGGAAAGGAAGCCCAGTTAGGGCAGCGGCCGCCAAGTGCGCGGGTCTAGGATCTCAGTCTCTTTCACGGTTTTTACGCGAGCTCGCAGTGTTTTTACGCCTCGTTGGGATCCCGACTTTAGACCATTCCGCTGACCCTGTTTTAGGATACCCAGGCGGGGGATCCTTGGTTTTCAGTTTTACGTACGAGCTCGGTTGCCCATACTAGTCGGGCTGTGTTTTTCTAGAGCGACTTTTCTAGGGAGTCACTCTCACCCGTCTCAGTGGCGTAGTTGGAGAATAGACCTATCCCTCTATTGGACCGCACTTCCAATTAGAGGGCGAGACGGAAGAGCCATTTGCAGGCTTCTTCACCGCTTGAGTTACTTCGCCAAACAGACTTGGCGATTCTATATCTAGATCATCCATATCTATATCTACAACATCTGGAGCTATATCTGAAACATTGAAGTTAGAATTTGAGAAGTTATGATCAAAAGACCATTCTCTCTACCCAAGAATTTAAATAAATTAATAGATCTCTACAATCTCAACTTTTCCATTCTTTCACTAACCAACATGATCTCTAAGGAAAATGATATATGCATTCCCCCTCACACACTCATGATTACGCAACTGCTATCAAAATAATGTTACATATGGGAAATGCCGGGTTCAGGGGAAAGTCATTAGAAATGCATTACGAACATTTGAGATGCTTACAAGTAACCTGAAAAACCGTTTTCATTTGCAAGTAGAATTTAATCTTAATTTGAGTTACTCTCGCCTTTCTGCTTGTTTCTTTTGTAAATAATAAATGCCCGTTATTTTATATAAGTTTTTGGGAGGTACCAGCAACCGCTGACGCCTTTTCTTCCTATTGTGTGTGGCAGGCAAACAGCCTGCAGTTTAGTAGCCGCTCAGTATATACATGCTTCCAGGAGATATAGTGTACACCCGACGGTATGATTTACTTTGTCTTAGTTTTTGTACAGATGATGATGTAAATGCTATCTCTTTTGTCACATTTTGGGATATATGTTGTAACATGGAATATGCTTGTACATGTTGTAAATGGATATGAATATTAATGAAAAGAAATTTTGGTGATGTCTGTCTCTTTTACTTGTGGTCATGTGTTGAGAAAGAATGTCATAAATTACGCGAAAAATTTTCCCTGTATTTTTACAACTTGTGCGATATAATTGTGAATGATATCTTGCGAATTGCGCGTAAACGGGTACCCGGATCCTGAGGGGTCCACAGTTTGGTATCAGAGCAGTGGTACCCCGATACGCACATTCGCGATATTACAATTCCGATCGCATTAAGATCCCGAATAGCGACAGTCTACCGACTTGTCGTGAGTTCGAGAAGGGAAATATGACATTCATATCCAATAACCACAGATGTCACCAATTTCATTAATTTTCATCTTATATCCCAAGAATAGAAAAGCATTTATGATAAATATCTGTCTAGGGCATCCTTATGACTAAATATGGTTCTTATGCAGAGCCATGGCATCTCGACCAGGTCAGGATACTTCTGATCAGCTGGCACGCATACTGAGCGCACTTACTGATCTTCAGCAGCAGCAGGCTGCTATGAGAGGCCAGCAGGAGCAGATATTGGCCCAGCAGACCGAGATTGCTGACAGGCAGACGGACATAGAGATGAGATTTGAGGATCTGTCAGATTTCACGTACCATCCATCTCAGGATGGGATACGACAGGACCAGCACCAGTCTGTGGAGGTGGAGCAGCCTCATCCTGATGATCCACTAGAGGCCATTCCAGAGCATGGAGCTGAGGAGGATGCAGACTTAGACAGGGAGCAGGACCCTGTTGACCTTGCTGACGAGGATGCACACGAGTTTGCAGCCATTCACAGGCACCAGTCAGTCTTCACTTCTTATCAGCGGGCCAACATACCCTTGTTCGAGGGCACAGGTCCACCAGATGACGCTGAGCAGTGGCTGATGAGAGTAATGAAAGTGCTCAGGGCGATTAATGCGCCACGAAACACGTGGCTATCTTTCGTAGAGTACTCACTGATAGACTTCGCCGAGCGATGGTGGATGGCCGTAGTGTCTGAGTTAGGCCGAGAGCCTACTTGGAACGATTTTGTGACGAAGTTCAGAGCCCACTTCTTTTCTGCGAAGTGGAGGGAGTCCCAGCGCCGACTGTTTGCAGAGCTTCGTCAGGGACAGATGACAGCCCGGGATTACTTTATCAGATACACAGAGCTGTCACGACACACACGAGCAGCTGGCGCATTTCCAGAGGAGAATCTGGAGAAGTTCATTGGCGGCATGCGAGAGGAGGTGCAGGAGAAGCTGGCTGGACTACACATCACTTCTATCTCCGAGGCTACCGATGCTGCGGAGAAGTTCGAGGACATCAGAGGGAGACGTTACGGGAGCTCGTCTGGAGCACCGCCAAGACCGCGGCGATATTTTGGGCCGATACGTCGACCGTTTCAGCAGCAGAGGTCAGCCAGACGGTTCCGACCTACAGGTTCGACATTCTCTGGCAGTGCTCGCTCTTCTCCATCGACTACTCTAGGAGGAGCACTTGCCGGACGAGGTACAGAGTCCGCTCGACCATCTGGGTCGCAGCGAGCAGATAGACCACCGGCAGGACCAGCTCGGAGCACGGACACAGCTACTCCCTCTACTCGACCAGTCCGGTGCTACCGATGTCACGAGTGGGGACACTACCGAGCTCAGTGCCCACAGGCTTCTGGCGAGCCTCAGCCACAGCCTTCACAGCCACAGCCTCAGACACAGCATTCAGGGAGTTTCCGTGGCAGGAACTCCAACTTCAGGCGACCGCAGCAGCAGAGACAGACGCAGAGTGTGGCAGGTTCTAGTGCTGCATCAGCCAGGCAGGGACAGTTACATGCCGTTACTGAGGAGCAGGCACGTTCAGCGGCTACTGTAGTGAGAGGTATGGTCTCAGTCTTGGGCCGACCTTTCCATGTTTTATTTGATTCCGGCGCGACACACTCTTTCCTTGCTTCGAGGTTGCTTGTTTCTTTAGATAGAGTTGCAGAGACGCTATCGTCTCCATATCACATCCGAGGGCCAGGTGGCCAGTTATTTGTCATATCTCTGATAGTCAGGCACTTGCCCATACTGATAGGAGGTCATGAGATGACCGCAGATTGTCTACTTCTGCAGCTTGATGAGTTCGACTTGATTTTGGGCATGGATTGGCTATCCACTCATCATGCACTTGTTGATTGCTTTAGGAAGACGGTTGTCTTCAGGATTCCAGGTCTACCAGAGTTCACCTTTGAGGGTACTACACATGACTCCACCATGGAGTACATTTCAGTGTTGCGAGCCCAGCGACTTGTTGATCAGGGTTGTGATTCTTACCTTGCTTTTGTTCGAGAGGTGTCTGATCAAGAGCCGATGATACAGGACATCCGAGTAGTCTTAGAATACCCTGACGTATTTCCTGATGAGTTACCAGGGCTACCCCCTGAGAGGGAGATTGAGTTCGAGATTACATTGTTGCCAGATACACAGCCGATCTCTATGGCACCATATCGCATGGCACCAGCCGAGTTGAGGGAGCTGAAGGTGCAGTTGCAGGAGTTGCTTGACTTGGGATTCGTGAGGCCGAGCACGTCACCTTGGGGTGCTCCGGTTCTATTTGTCAAGAAGAAGGATGGATCCATGAGACTATGCATCGATTACAGGCAGCTGAACAAGAGAACGGTGAAGAACCGTTATCCTTTGCCGCGCATCGATGATTTATTTGACCAGCTCCAGGGATCTTCGGTTTTCTCGAAGATCGATCTTCGCTCAGGCTACCATCAGCTGAGGATTCGCGAGTCGGACATTCCGAAGACAGCCTTCAGGACTCGCTATGGACACTATGAGTTTGTGGTGATGCCGTTTGGGCTCACCAATGCACCTGCGGCTTTCATGGATATGATGAACCGTATCTTCCGTCCATACTTGGACAAGTTTGTAGTAGTGTTCATCGATGATGTGCTCATCTATTCACGGAATGAATGGGATCATGCGAATGATCTACGGATTGTCTTAGATACATTGCGGGAGCACAAGCTATATGCCAAGTTGAGCAAATGTGAGTTCTGGCTATCCCAGGTCTCATTTCTCGGGCATATCATTTCTGGAGCAGGCATTGCAGTTGATCCTGCGAAGATAGATGCAGTTATGTCTTGGGAGCAGCCCAAGACAGTCACTCAGATTCGGAGCTTCCTCGGATTAGCGGGCTATTACAGACGCTTTGTCAGCGGATTTTCACGCATTGTTCGTCCTCTGACACGACTGACGCAGAAGGGAGTTCCATTTATTTGGGACGATTCATGTGAGCAGGCCTTCCAGACACTGAAGGAGAGGTTGACCACAGCGCCTATTCTTGCTCTTCCTTCAGGCACTCAGGACTATGCAGTCTACACAGATGCATCTGGAGAAGGTCTAGGAGCAGTATTGATGCAGAGAGGACAGGTGATTGCTTACGCATCACGACAGTTGAGACCGCACGAGCGGAACTACCCCACACATGACTTGGAGTTGGCGGCAGTTGTCTTCGCTTTGAAGATCTGGCGCCACTATCTATATGGGGTGAACTTCGAGATTTTCACAGACCACAAGAGTCTGAAGTACATCTTTGATCAGAAGGAGCTGAACATGAGGCAGCGCAGATGGCTCGAGTTGCTGAAGGATTATGATTGCACGATCTCTTACCATCCCGGTAAGGGAAACGTGGTGGCTGATGCACTTAGCAGGAGAGCACATGCAGAGGGTACGGCAAACTGGCTATACACGTGGGATACACTTGCAGCGTTGAGTGATTGGCATCCTCAGGAGAGCGCATCCATTTCTACCGCCGTACCTCCACGATACAGCAGTCTTTGGGATCGTATTGTTGAGGGCCAGAAGACCGATCCTTGGATTCATGATAGATACATGCGCGCCGTCAAGGACGAATTTGATGACTTTGTTGTGATGGAGTCTATTTTATGGAAGGCAGGACGGGTCGTTGTACCCAATGATGAGCAGCTTCGCAGAGACATTCTCGATGAGGCACACAGTTCACGGTTATCTATCCATCCAGGCAGTACGAAGATGTACCGTGATCTGCGTCGACATTTCTGGTGGGATGGGATGAAGCGCGATGTGGCGCTACATGTTAGCAGATGCATGACCTGTCAGATGGTCAAGGCCGAGCATAGGAGACCACCAGGATTACTGAAGTCTCTCCCCATTCCCGAGTGGAAGTGGGAGAGCATTTCTATGGATTTTGTTACAGGTCTGCCGAAGACACCAGGTGGCCATGATTCTATATGGGTCGTTGTTGATAGGTTGACCAAGTCAGCCCATTTCATACCTGTCAACACGACTTATACTCCATCCAGATTAGCCAAGCTCTATGTGCAGAACATTATCAGGCTACATGGTATACCACGAGAGGTGGTGTCTGACAGAGATTCGAGATTTACATCTCACTATTGGCAGCAGTTCATGTCAGCACTACAGACAGAGCTGAAAATGAGTTCTGCTTATCATCCGCAGACAGACGGGCAGAGTGAGCGCACCATTCAGACACTTGAGGATCTACTTCGCGCATGCACTTTGGAGTGGAAAGGGTCCTGGAAGGACCATTTGCCCTTGGTGGAATTCACATACAACAACAGCTATCACTCCAGCATTGGCATGGCACCATTCGAGGCCCTATACGGGCGGAGATGCCTCACACCTCTCAGTTGGCGTGAGGTAGGTGATCATGCTTTATATTCCGTGGATCTCTTGGAGGAGACTGCGAGAGCTGTTGATCTTGTGAGACGGAGGCTTCTGACGGCACAGAGCCGCCAGAAGAGCTATGCGGATCGTCGGAGGAGAGACTTAGAGTTCCAGGTAATCTAATTCTTTCTTCTTCATCTATGACATATATAAATATGTCCAAATTATTCTCATATTAATGACACTCCTATCGATTATAGGTTGGAGATTGGGTATTTTTGCGAGTATCTCCCATGAAGGGAGTGCAGAGATTCGGTATTCGTGGCAAGTTGGCGCCGCGATATGTTGGACCGTTCGAGATTCTGGCTAGAGTGGGGAAGGTTGCTTACCGAGTAGCTCTTCCTCCACATCTTTCTGCTATTCATGATGTCTTCCACATATCCAACCTGAGGAAATATGTGCACGACCCTCGGCACATCATCAGTTATGAGAATCTCGATGTAGAGCCGGACCTGACTTATGAGGAGAAGCCAGTCCAGATACTTGACCACGCTGAGAAGAAACTTCGCAACAAGGAGATTTCCTTGGTCAAGGTTTTATGGCACCGACACGGCGTCAAGGAAGCGACATGGGAGACTGAAGCCGACATGCGGGCACGATACCCGCAACTATTTTGATGTAATCGTCAAAACAAGCTTTTGTAATTTGACACATTATAAATATATGGCTTGTTTTCTCTTTGAGGTTTTTATGGGTTCAAAACTCTTTGAGGTTTTTATGGACATATGAAATTTAAACAAGTCACAGAATAGCCTTAACTCGAGTCTCGAGGACGAGACTCCCTTTGAGGTTTTTATATTTGTAGCATCCTGTTTCCAATCAAACCCGAAGTCGTCCGATTTTGGGTCTAATGAACCCAATAACGTTATCGGTCAATACTAAACAACCTAAAACGATCAATTAATAGTGAATCAAAAGTCGTTCGAACGAAATCGACCAAAAATCGGTCACTTTGTAACGCGCGCCGTGAAAAGCCGCGACGCAAATTCGGAAACCGCAAAACGAACCGAGACCGTCATTAGATCCGATTCGACGACACGAGACCAACGGAATCGACCGTTCGTCAATCGGAGGTCGTTTGATATTTTTAAATCACAAAATTTAACCTTAAACAAAAATCGTATCCGAAAATTTCGGGAGTTTAAAACCCAATCGGAAATATAGCAATATTATACTCTTTTTGATCGTCTTTCCGAGACAGTCAAAACTAGATATTTCGCGTCGAAATCCGAGGTCCAATGCACGATTACGGTTAACTTTAAGTATACACATAAAGGGCAAATTTAATATATATATATATATAAACAGACAGTAGCAGTCGGCTACTGTTTGTACTTAAAAAATATATATTATAACATGAACTTTTGTTTTCCCATAAGTAGCCACCTAATCCCAAAAATTCTCCACTTGGAATTTTTATTGCTCCACTTGGCAATAAACTAAGCTCTATTCCCTCTATATATATCAGCTCTCCCCTCTTTGTTCTTGCCATTTGCTATCAAAATCCAA
This sequence comes from Ottelia alismoides, assembly GCA_037367405.1. Classification (NCBI taxonomy): domain Eukaryota; kingdom Viridiplantae; phylum Streptophyta; class Magnoliopsida; order Alismatales; family Hydrocharitaceae; genus Ottelia; species Ottelia alismoides. The sequence continues at coordinate 627,265 of JAZKJV010008662.1, forward strand.
CGAAAGACAAAGATCCAGCAACCTGTTATATTGCCTCAAGCCTTCTCTTCCTCGTTGGGTTCTGTTGCTCCACTTCTCACCCCCAATTTCCAGCCGATACCTCTTTCTTCCTTCCCAAGATTCTGAAATCTGCTACAGCTTTCCTCTCTTCTGCTGCATTACTTCAAGAACAGACTGGATTGAAGTGCTGGAGCCTCCCAAATTTCCTGCATATTATCCAACTTTCTCCAAATTTGAAGATCAAATTCAAGGTACTCTTCTTCCTTTCCCCTGGAGCCTGCAATTGGCTATTTCAGCAGTTGTATTTCTTCCCTGTTGTTGCAGTCTTCTTTCCAAGCCATGAAACTTTCAAAGCCTGTTGCATGCAACCATCTTCTCCATCTTGGAGATCCAAGCTGAGAGACCTAAATTAGGTACCATCCTATATCCCCATCTCCTTGCTGCCATGCATGTACACTCCATGGATATTTCTTTTCCTATTTTAGCCTCTAAATTCTTCTTCAACTTGCTTGTGTCTGAGTTTTAATTACTTATGTAAGAATCAATCTGGGAATATGGTGATGGAATAATTAGAGTTTATTGGATTCTGTGGGTTTTTTTCAGACTGTTCTGTTTGTGGCAACGGCATTAGAAGGAGAATAGGACAGATGTATCTCACCCCTCGTGTTGTCCACATTGGAACTATTAGAATGACTGTTCTGGAAAGTTAGCATTATTGATTAGGATGTAAATTTTACTGGATTTGCCATTGAGATTTCTTTTTGATTTATGCATTTAAAAATAACTTACCAGGTCTCTTGTACATCTTTGAAATAAGAATATGAACATTACAATTTTACTGTATTTAATTCTATTGTAGCATGAATATTTAGAAGGGAAAATACCAGATTAAACTTAAATTGTTGACATTAAATGAACCTAAATAATTCAGGATTTGCCATTTTAGGTGCTCCGATTTTGTATCTGGAGATTTCTAAGGCTTAGTTTATCGACGCATTAACTATGAAATATATTAAAAGTGATCCCTTTTGACTTCTAGAAAATATCTAACTATTAGTTATATTTTGATATGATATTTTTCTATAAAGGAAATGATATAGCATAGTTTCGAGAATTGAGAAAAAAAAATGGTTCTTAGGTCATTCTCCTCACGGCTGGAGACCTGATCATGGTTGAACATTGCAGTACTTTATTTTCTTTAGGTTGATGGTTGTTAAGGAATATCAAGGATTTGATTCTAGGATAATTATACGTGATGTGGACTGGATGGTGTACAGGGGGAAGATCAACAAGAAAGTCTCCTACTCTACTATCATGAAGTGAAGCAACTTGCCTCCAGATTTCAGTGTTTCAACTTCCTATTAATATCTCAAGTTTATAAAAGATATATACATTATAGAGGTACATACTGAAGAAATGAAATCATTAAAACGGTCTTTTTATTGTGGGTTTTAATTATAGGTTTAAAAGTATAAACCATAGAATAGAACTGGTGGATTTAAAAAAAAAAGGGAATTGTACTAAAATAGATGATATCAATAAGATCATAATACCAAAGGACCTAGATCCGATCAGACCACAAAGGAAAGGACTGTGATTGAGATGATTAATCAAAGAAGGAAAGAAAACAGTGAATCATGGATGACTTATAATTTAATGCCGGTCATGTGATCTTTACACCTGACCGTGCGAGGGCGCGGTGACTCTCACCTGGGCGGAGGAAAGGAAGCCCAGTTAGGGCAGCGGCCGCCAAGTGCGCGGGTCTAGGATCTCAGTCTCTTTCACGGTTTTTACGCGAGCTCGCAGTGTTTTTACGCCTCGTTGGGATCCCGACTTTAGACCATTCCGCTGACCCTGTTTTAGGATACCCAGGCGGGGGATCCTTGGTTTTCAGTTTTACGTACGAGCTCGGTTGCCCATACTAGTCGGGCTGTGTTTTTCTAGAGCGACTTTTCTAGGGAGTCACTCTCACCCGTCTCAGTGGCGTAGTTGGAGAATAGACCTATCCCTCTATTGGACCGCACTTCCAATTAGAGGGCGAGACGGAAGAGCCATTTGCAGGCTTCTTCACCGCTTGAGTTACTTCGCCAAACAGACTTGGCGATTCTATATCTAGATCATCCATATCTATATCTACAACATCTGGAGCTATATCTGAAACATTGAAGTTAGAATTTGAGAAGTTATGATCAAAAGACCATTCTCTCTACCCAAGAATTTAAATAAATTAATAGATCTCTACAATCTCAACTTTTCCATTCTTTCACTAACCAACATGATCTCTAAGGAAAATGATATATGCATTCCCCCTCACACACTCATGATTACGCAACTGCTATCAAAATAATGTTACATATGGGAAATGCCGGGTTCAGGGGAAAGTCATTAGAAATGCATTACGAACATTTGAGATGCTTACAAGTAACCTGAAAAACCGTTTTCATTTGCAAGTAGAATTTAATCTTAATTTGAGTTACTCTCGCCTTTCTGCTTGTTTCTTTTGTAAATAATAAATGCCCGTTATTTTATATAAGTTTTTGGGAGGTACCAGCAACCGCTGACGCCTTTTCTTCCTATTGTGTGTGGCAGGCAAACAGCCTGCAGTTTAGTAGCCGCTCAGTATATACATGCTTCCAGGAGATATAGTGTACACCCGACGGTATGATTTACTTTGTCTTAGTTTTTGTACAGATGATGATGTAAATGCTATCTCTTTTGTCACATTTTGGGATATATGTTGTAACATGGAATATGCTTGTACATGTTGTAAATGGATATGAATATTAATGAAAAGAAATTTTGGTGATGTCTGTCTCTTTTACTTGTGGTCATGTGTTGAGAAAGAATGTCATAAATTACGCGAAAAATTTTCCCTGTATTTTTACAACTTGTGCGATATAATTGTGAATGATATCTTGCGAATTGCGCGTAAACGGGTACCCGGATCCTGAGGGGTCCACACCAGGTATATGGAGAAACCGATCCTATTGCATAAGAGGGTACGCCTGCATAAGGAGTTTGGGCTAGTTGATAAAGACCACCCTACTCACGGCCACACCCCATCACTCTGCCCGTAAAAATGCCCTGAAAAACGAGTGACGATGAGTCAAAAATAGCTCTACAGAGCAACTCCTTTATAATCTGACTAATAGATAACAAATTCATAGAGAAATCAGGAGCATGTAACACATTTTGCAGACACGTTGAAGGCATCAAACAAATCTCCCTATGTCCAGTAATCAGGGAATGTGTCGCATATGCAATCACAACAGTTCTCCTAGGTGGAACTTGTCTATATGTTGTAAGTTGATCTTTGTCCCCGCATAAATGGTGAATTGCCCCAGAATCCATAATCCAGTCAATAATCTCAGATCTGTGATACGATGTAAAAGCAAAAGTACTACCTGAGGTACTAGTCATAGCAGAGGTAGACAGATGTAGAGGTTGCGACATCTGAATGACCTCCTGGAGATGGTGAAGAAGCAAGAAGCATGATATCTCGCAGTTTAGCTACAAAGTCGTCAAACCTATGATCAAAAGTAGGAACAGCAGGAGACTCAACCTACTCTGCGACACGAGTTGAAGCCAGAAAGCCATGCTTGGAATAGCATGTATCCTTGGTATGTCCTAGACGGTGACAGTACGTACATGGCTGACGAATGCGACCTCCACTACCACGAGTTTGTATACGTCCACGGAAAGAAGAAAAGCCTCCTCTTCCTCGAGAGACTGCCATAGCCGAAAAAGTCTGGCTAGTGGTTGTGGATGGAATAGTAATCCTATTGAGCCTACGGAACGCTTCCTCCATGGGAGGAATAGTGGCATCTGCTAGAATTTGGGAGCGAGCAACATCATCTTCAGGATCAAGAGATGCTAGGATTACACCAATCATGGTAGCATTCCCATATGTCTTCTGCTGCTCAGGAGTCGCCGTTAGCGGCATGAAGCTGTGAAGCTTATCAAACATCCCATGCAGGGATGTATACAGCGAATGAAGGGGGCGTCCGTTCTGCTTAATAGTAAACATATCATGCTAGAGTTGAAGGATCTTCGTCTCGTTCCTCGCTTGAGAATATGTTGTTACGAGGATATCCCATATCGCCTTAGCTGTATGCTGATGTAACACATCATTGGCGATGAATCGTCAACGTATCATAGAGTTAAACTTTGGCATATGCATCGTCCACCTTCTACGAGGAGTTTACCCCAGTTTTCTCCGCCGGCTCATCCTCGGTAAGAATGTACTTCTTACCATTCGACTTCATAAGGCTCATGAACTGCATAGCCTAGAGCTCATAGTTTCACTGTTCATTTTGATAATAGGCGTTGGACCTCTGAAAGCGCCTGTGGCGGGTACATCAACTTTGTTCTCTGACATATTTCCAGATGTAGAAGACTAGGGTTTTGTAGACCAAAGAGTAAATGTCTACACAGACATACGTGGATTTGAAAGTATATGTACACTTACGCACCCAAATCCATTAAATACACGGGGAGACCACCGACGTCGACCATGGAGCATGTGAACCCCCTAGGATCCGAGTACCCGTTTACGCTACTTTTGTGGCATTTCATTCACACCGGATCGCACAATTTATAGAAAAACAGGGAAATTTTTCACATGATTAATTTTCCACATAACATTCATATCCACAATCATAACCATAAATTAATAGAGACAAATGGCACGAAAATCTCATTTCATTAATTTCCATATAATTTTACAACATGTACAGTGACTGACAGTACATAGAGTCTCCCAAAATTTTAAAGCAGAAGAGAAGGAAACATATTACATTATCAACCGAACAAAAACTGAGACAAAATAAACCATACCGTCTAGTATATACCATGTCTCCTGAAGTCATCAACCCGCTACTGAGCTAAAGGCTCCTTGCCTGCCATGCGTGCAAGGAAGAAAAAGCATCAGCGGGCGCTGGTACTTCCCATGAGCTTATATATATAAATCAACAGGCATTTAAATGTTCAAAAGTAACAAGTAGAAAGGTGGAACAAGTACAATTTACATCTACTTGCGTAAGCAAAAAGGTGTTCAAGTTGTACTTGTTCCACCTTTTTACTTGTTATTTTTGAACATTTAAATGCCTGTTGATTTATATATATAAGCTTATGGGAAGTACCAGCGCCCGCTGATGCCTTTTCTTCCTTGCACGCATGGCAGGCAAGGAGCCTTTAGCTCAGTAGCGGGTTGATGACTTCAGGAGACAGGGTATATACTAGACGGTATGGTTTATTTTGTCTCAGTTTTTGTTCGGTTGATAATGTAGTATGTTTCCTTCTCTTCTGCTTAAAAATTTTGGGACTACTCTATGTACTGTCAGTCACTGTACATGTTTTAAAATTATATGGAAATTAATGAAATGAGATTTTAGTGCCATTTGTCTCTATTAATTTGTGGTTATAATTGTGGATATGAATGTGGAGAATTAACCGCGTGAAAAACTTCCCTGTTTTTCTATAAATTGTGTGATTCTGTGTGAATGAAATGCCGCGAAAGTAGCGCAAACAGGTACCCGGATCCTAGGGGTTCACAGTTGGTATCAGAGTAGTGGTACCCCGATACGCACATTCGCGGTATTTCAATTCCGATCGCATTAAGTTCTCGAATAGCGACAGTCTTCCGACTTGTCGTGAGTCCGAGAAGGGAAATATGACATTCATATTTAATCACCACATATGTCACCAATTTCATTAATTTTCATATTATATCCCAAGAAGAGAAAAAGCATATATCATATTATCTGCGAATCATAAATTTTTATGACAAAAAATGGTTCTCATGCAGAGCCATGTCATCCCGACCAGACCAGGAGATGACTAACGAACTAACACACATACTGACTACTCTTATCGGTCTTTCCATGTTTTATTTGATTCTGATGTGACGCATTCTTTTCTTGCTTTGAGACTACTAGTTTCTTTAGGTAGAGTCACAAAGAGTCTTTCTTCTCCATATCACATCCGAGGGTCAGGTGGCCAGTTGTTTGTCATTTCTCTGATAGTCAGGCACTTGCCCGTACTGATTGGCGGTCACGAGATGATCGCAGATTGTCTACTTCTATACCTTGATGAGTTTGACTTGATTTTGGGCATGGATTGGTTATCAGCTCATCATGCGCTTGTTGATTGCTTTAGGAAGACAGTTGTTTTCAGGATCCAAGATTTACCCCAGTTTACTTTTGAGGGTACTATACATGACTCCACCATGGAGTACATCTCAGTATTGCGAGCTCAAAGACTTGTTGATCAGGGTTGCGATTCATACCTTGCATTTGTTCGGGAGATATCTGATCAGGAACCAATGATACAGGACATCCGAATAGTATCAGAATACCCAGATATTTTTCCTGATGAACTACCAGGATTACCTCCTGAGAGAAAGATCGAGTTCGAGATCACATTACTACCAGACACCCAGCCGATCTCGATGGCTCCTTACCGTATGGCACCAGCTGAGTTGCGGGAGCTGAAGGTGCAATTACAGGAGTTACTTGATTTGGGATTCGTGAGACCGAGCACTTCTTCTTGGGGTGCTCCGGTTCTATTTGTCAGGAAGAAGGATGGATCCATGAGGTTATGCATTTATTATCGGCAGCTAAACAAGAGAACGGTGAAGAACCGTTATCCTTTGCCGCGCATCGATGATTTATTCGATCAGCTCCAGGGATCTTCGGTGTTCTCGAAGATCGATCTTCACTGAGGCTACCATCAGCTGAGGATTTGAGAGTCTGATATTTCGAAGACCACTTTTAGGACGTGTTATGGACACTACGAGTTTGTGGTGATGTCGTTTGGGCTCACCAATGCACCTGCAGCATTTATGGATATGATGAACCGGATCTTCCATCCATACTTGGATAAGTTTGTTGTAATGTTCATCGATGATGTGCTCATCTATTCACGGAATGAATGGGATCATGAGAATGATCTATGGATTATTTTGGACACATTGCGGGAGCACAAGCTATATGCGAAGTAAAGCAAGTGTGAGTTCTGGTTGTCCCAAGTCTCATCCCTGGGGCATGTCATTTCTGGAGCAGGCATCGCAGTTGATCTGACAGTTACTCAGATTCGGAGTTTCCTCGGGCTAGCGGGCTATTACAGACGCTTTGTCAATGGATTTTCACGCATCGTCCGTCCATTGACACGATTGACGCAGAAGGGAGTTCCATTTATTTGGGACGATTCTTATGAGCAGGCCTTCCAGACACTGAAGGGGAGGTTGACTACAACACTCGGGACTATGCAGTCTATACAGATGCATCTGGAGAAGGTCTAGGAGCAGTGTTGATGCAGAGAGGACAGGTGATTGCTTACGCATCACGGCAGTTGAGACCGCACGAGCGGAACTACCCCACATATGACTTGGAGTTGGCGGCAGTTGTCTTCGACTTGAAGATCTGGCATCACTACCTATATGGGGTGAATTTCAAGATCTTCACAGACCACAAGAGCTTGAAGTACATCTTTGATCAGAAAGAGCTGAACATGAGGCAGCGCAGATGGCTCGAGCTACTGAAGGATTATGATTGCACGATCTCTTACCATCCCGGTAAGGGAAACGTAGTGGCAGATGCACTTAGCAGAAGAGCCCATACTGAGGGTACGGCAAACTGGCTATATACATGGGATATGCTTGCAGCCTTGACTGATTGGCATCCTCAGGAGAGCGTATCCATTTCTACTATCGTGCCTCCACGACTCAGCAGTTTGTGGGATCGTATCGTCGAAGGCCAGAAGACAGATCCTTGGATCTGTGATAGATACATGCGTGCCGTCAAGGACGAGGTTAATGACTTCAAGGTTGCAAAAAACGGTATGCGGTATACAGTCGGTAGGGTCACTGATTACTGTTTAAACGGTGTGCGGGAGTTTAAACGGAAATTAAACGGTCTATGCGGTTTTACATTTTTAAATTAATAAAAAATATTACATATATATATTTAATAAAAAAGTATAAATGAACTTTAAAAATATAATCACATATCCACAATTTTGATCAGATATTGTCAATTTCAATGACTTCTTCATCCAAATGTGACATGTCAAAGTAGATAGCATAATCAACATAGGGTTTATGTTACCTTGATGCAAAACGCGGCCGCTTAAACGGCGTGTAAACGGCCGATTACACCCGTTTAAACGGTCTGACCGTTTACATAGCCGATTAAAGGTTATACAGTCGGTCGAGGACCGAATGAGTTTAAACGGCCTTTTAAACGGCCGCCTGAACCGATTTTTGCATCATTGAATGATTTTGTTGTGGCAGAGTCCATTTTATGGAAGGCAGGCCGAGTCGTTGTGCCCAACGACGAGCAGTTACGCAGAGATATTCTTGATGAGGCACACAGTTCACGGTTATCTATCCATCCAGGTAGCACGAAGAAGTACCGTGATCTGCGCCGACATTTCTGGTGGGATGGAATGAAGCATGATGTGGCGCTACATGTCAGCAGATGCATGACCTGTCAAATGGTCAAGGCCGAGCATAGGAGACCACCAGGATTACTACAGTCTCTCCCCATTCCCGATTGGAAATGGGAGAGCATTTCTATAGATTTTGTCACAGGATTGCCGAAGACACCAGGTGGCCATGATTTCATTTGGGTAGTTGTTGATAGGTTGACCAAGTCAGCCCATTTCATACCTGTCAACACGACTTACAATCCATCCAGATTGGCTAAGTTGTATGTGCAGAACATCATTAGGCTACATAGTATACCATGAGAGGTGGTGTCTGACAGGGATTCGAGATTTACATAACACTATTGGCATCAGTTCATGTCAGCATTACAAGCAGAGCTGAAGATGAGTTCTGCATATCATACACAGACTGACGGGCAGAGTGAGCGCACCATACAGACATTGGAGGATTTGCTTCGCGCTTGCACTTTGGAGTGGAAAGGGTCCTGGAAGGACCATCTGCCGTTAGTAGAGTTCACGTACAACAACGGCTATCACTCCAGTATTGGCATGGCACCATTTGAAGCCCTATACGGGTGAAGATGTCTCACACCTCTCAATTGGCGGGAGGTAGGTGATCATACTCTCTATTCCGTGGATCTCTTGGAGGAGATCGCGAGAGCTGTTGATCTTGTGAGACGGAGGCTTCTGACGGCACAGAGCCGCCAGAAGAGCTATGCAGACCGTCGGAGAAGAGATTTGGAGTTTCAGGTATCCAATCTTCTTCTCTTTCCTTTATTACAAAATCAACTTAATCTCATACTAACGACATTCCTATAAATTATAGGTTGGAGATTGGGTATTTCTCCGTGTATCTCCCACGAAGGGAGTGCAGAGATTCGGTGTTCGTGGCAAGCTGGCGCCGCGATATGTTGGATTTTTTGAGATTCTAGCTAGAGTAGAGAAGTTGGCCTATCGGATTGCCTTTCCTCCACATCTTTCAGCTATCCATGATGTCTTTCATGTCTCCAACCTGAGAAAGTATGTCCACAACCCTTGACACGTCATCAGCTATGAGAATCTAGACGTGGAGCCAGACTTGGCATACGAAGAGAAGCCAGTTCAGATACTTGACCGTGCTGTGAATAAGCTTCGCAGCAAGGAGATTCCATTGGTCAAGGTGTTGTGGCACCGACACGACATCGAAGAAGCGACGTGGGAAACTGAAGCCGACATGCGGGCACGATACCCGCAGCTTTTCCAAGTGTAATTATCAAAATAAGCATATGTAATTAGATACATATATATATGGCTTGTTTTCTCTTTGAGGTTTTTATGGATTCCAAACCCTTTGAGGTTTTTATGACCATATGAAATTCCAGACACACAATAACCTTAACTCGAGTCTCGAGGACGAGACTCCCTTTGAGATTTTTATATTTAAAACATCCGGAATCCGCCAAACCCGAACTCGACCCGATTAGCGTCCGATTAACCCAATAAAGTTGTTGATCAATACCAAACAACCTAAAATGATCAACTGATCGTGAATCAAAAGTCGTTCGTACGAAATCGACCAAAAATCGATCGCATCGTAATGCATGCCGTGGAAAACCAGCGACGTAAATTCGGAAACCGTAAAACGAACCGAGACCGTCATGAGATCCGATTCGGCGAAAGAATACCAACAGAATTGACAGTTCGTCAATCGGAGATCGTTTGATATTTTTAAATCACAAAATTTAACCTTAAACAAAAACCGTATCTGAAAATTTCGGGTATTCAAACCCACTTGGAAGTATGGCAATATTATACTCATATTGATCGTCATTCCGAGACGGTCAAAACGAGATATTGGGCATCGAAATCCGAAGGTTGAGGTGTGTATACGGTCAATTTTGATTTCTCAAATAAAAAGAGAGAAAAATATATATTTATATAATAAGTTTTATTTTTCTGTTGTCTGTACAGCAGACAGACAGACGGTACAGAATATCCAGCTGGCTCTATTGTTTGTTACACTTGGCAATAAACTGAGCCTTTTTCCCTCTATTTATATCAACTCTCCCTTCTCTCCAAACTCTCTACCTCTTTATTGCCGTCAATTCTCCTCCAATCTTCCCCTAATTTCAGCCGAAGGAAGAGAAACCCAACCATCTTTCCCATCTATGCAGTTACTCCAAGAGCAGCTGCTGCTGCTATTTTCCCCTTCAATTGCTGTCCAAATCCCCTGGAGCTCCTGTAGCTATTGATGCTACAATCCAAGGCTGTACTACTGCATATTTGTTGTGGATTTGCTGAACTAATTAGGTACAATCCCCCTCCTTGATTATATAAGGATCTACTCTTCTATTATCCTATCTTATTTCCTATATTCCCTACAAATTTCCAGTCGAGAACTTCTCTTTCCCTTTTTCCTCTATGTTGGATGTTGGAGTTGCTCCTCCAGGAATGTTGTATTGCTGTGATTCTCTGCAATTGTTTCTGCAAGTATTGCTCTTGGAGCTGCAGCCGAAGTGCTCCGAACCTTCAGCTCTGCCATTGTGTTGCTCCAGGAGCAGTCATTTCTGTTGCTTCCAATAGAGGTGCTGGAAGCCCCTGATTGCAAGTTGCCAGGCAGTTGTTGGGTTGTGCATGCAAGATCAGATCGATTTCAAATTCTGGAAATCTAATTAGGTACCTCCCCTCCCCCTTGCTGCCATGCATGCTCATTTCACTTAGATTACATGTACTCTCATTCACATTCTTTGTTGCCATGCATGCCTAATTAAACCCTCTTTTTGTTGTGCAAATGATTGCTATTATTTAAGGATTCATCAAAATATTAAAAACATGGCTCCTTTGATTATCATCTATTGGCATATAATTGATCTTGTTTGAGTTATCATCTTACAAATCGGATTTAAATGGTTTCTACTCAAGTCCCTATAAATCTACTTCTCATAATACTAAATGGTTATATTATATATATTAAAACAAGCCCAAAAGTAAAAAAAAAAAATTTAAGAGCTGCTCTATCCTATTTACTGCTTAATTCAAAAGTTCATATATACGTATCTTAAAAGCTTCCAGGAGGTGGTGGATAATCTACTATCAATACTGCATTTCTATGGAATAAGAAATCCATCTCCTGGCTACTGCAAATAAAAGGATTGTTTAGAAATGGAAAATTAAGTTAATTTTATTTAGAATGTAAGTGACTAAAATTTGACAGTAACAGGTCATCAGTTCCATATTACTAAATTTCTTTATAAGTGACATGACTACATGGTAAAAAGAGCAAAACAAATGAGATTATATAACGACAGTTAACACCATCTTTGGATCCACAACTTTTCTTGTTACTAATGGTGCAGTACTCTACATAGATACTTAAATACAATAGAATATTCTAGCAATCCATGGGATTACAGTGGCAAGATACTGAGTATACTCAACTAGTGATCATAGTTTTAGGGCTTTTGTCTTCAATTCATCATCTTTAGGTTAAGCATCATAATGGGAGCTAATTCATAAATCCTAGTTAGAACATACGACTTACATTCTAATACTGAAGTACCATGTATTATTTGCATCAGATCTGTCATTATAATGGATTGTTAAATTTCATAATCATAGAAGCATAATGCATAGTATAATAATGCATAGTATAACAGTGAATTAAAAGTCTAAAGTAAATGTGAGGGTTTCGACTCACTTCATTTAAATGAAGTGTGCCGAAACTCTATCAGGAACAAGTTTGGAAGAGTAATAATTAATTGAAACCTAAATATATGTGGATACATGGACCACGTTACAAAGTTAGAGCTTATTTATGAAGAGTAACGTGTGGTATGAATATTACTATAAAATTCATGTTTTAATAGCTTAAAATATGGGGGTTTTAGTGTAAAATTTAACCAATTTCAGATCTGTCCAAAAATTTCAAAATTCATACTTTAGAAATTTAAAAAGTGGGGGTTTTGTGTAGATTTGAATCTCAAATTCAGATCCATCCTTGGTTCTAGATCTCTCGATATTAAGATTTAAATTTGAGTGAAATTTTAAGTATTCTTCAATGGTACAAACTCATCATCAATGATGGTTAGTATCCTACGATATGAACATCTCTTATCACAATTAATGACGTGGAATGAGCAAATAGATCTGTAAAATCAATCATACAAGATACAAGGGCATGAATATATATGATTGAGGAACGTATGTGGTTAATAAGAATCAATGACGATATATATTATGCCAGTTATGGTGACCCCTACACCTAACTGTAAGAGGGCGCGGTGACCCTCAACTGAGCGGAAGAATAGGAAGCCTAGTTTGGGCAGCGGCCGCCAAGTACGCGGGTCTAGGATCCCAGTCTCTTACATGATTTTTACGCGAGCTCGCAGTGTTTTTACGTCTCGTTGGGATCCCGACTTTAGACCGGTTCCGTTGACCCTTTGTTTTAGGATACCCAGGCGGGGGATCCTTGGTTTTCAGTTTTCGTACGAGCTCGGTTGCCCATTACCGGTCGGGTTGTTTTCTAGAGCGACTCTTCCGGGGAGTCTCTCTCACCCGTCTCAGTGGCGTAGTTTTGGAGTAGACCTATCCCTCTATTGGACCGCGCTTCCAATTAGAGTACATCCTAAGCATCAATTCATATAAACTTATAATTGAAATGATTCAAAGATTGTGAAATTTCTAAGTTTTAAATGTTATGATTCCTGTTGTAAAATAATTCCGAGAATTGTAAAATACCTGGAGTTTAATTATTATGGACATGTATTAAATTAAATTGGACTCTGGTATATCATAATGGCAAATAATGGTTCAGGCCAACTCCTCACAGTACATTTCCCTATTGCATAATAGGTGAAATTCACAGTTAGGTATAGGGGTCACCATAACTGGCATAATATAAATCGTCATTGATACTTATTAACCACATAGGTTCCTCAATCATATATATTCATGCCCTTGTATCTTGTATGACTGATTTTACAGATCTATTTGCTCATTCCACATCATCAATTATGATAAGAGATGTTCATATCATAGGATACTAACCATCATTGATGATGAGTTTGTACCATTGAAGAATACTTAAAATTTCACTCAAATTTAAATCTTAATATCTAGAGATCTAGAACCAAGGATGGATCTGAATTTGAGAATCAAATCTACAAAAACCCCGACTTTTAAAATTTCTAAAGTATGAATTTTGAAATTCTTGGACAGATCTGAAAATGGTTAAATTTTACACTAAAACCCCCATATTTTAAGCTATTAAAACATGAATTTTATAGTAATATTCATACCACACGTTACTCTTCATAAATAAGCTCTAACTTTGTAATGTGGACCATGTATCCACATATCTTTAGGTTTCAATTAATTATTACTCTTCCAAACTTGTTCCTGATAGATTTTCGGCACACTTCATTTAAATGAAGTGAGTCGAAACCCTCACATTTACTTTAGACTTTTAATTCATTGTTATACTATGCATTATGCTTCTATGATTATGAAATTTAACAATCCGTTATAATGACAGATCTGACGCAAATAATACATGGTACTTCAGTGTTAGAATGTAAGTCGTATGTTCTAACTAGGATTTATGAATTAGCTCCCATTATGATGCTTAACCTAAAGATGATGAATTCAAGACAAAAGCCCTAATATTATGATCACTAGTTGAGTATACTCAGTATCTCACTATAATTCCATGGATTACTAGAATATTCTATTGTATTTAAGTATCTATGTAGAGTACTGCACCATTACTAACAAGAAAAGTTGTGGATCCAAAGATGGTGTTAACTGTGGTTATATAATCTCATTTGTTTTGCTCTTTTTACCACGTAGTCATATCACTTATAAAGAAATTTAGTAATATGGAACTGATGACCTGTTATTGCCAAATTTTAGTCACTTACATTCTAAATAAAATTAACTTAATTTTCCATTTCTAAACAATCCTTTTATTTGCAGTAGCCAGGAGATGGATTTCTTATTCCATAGAAATGCAATATTGATAGTAGATTATCCATCAGCTCCTGGAAGCTTTTAAGATACTTATATATGAACTTTTGAATTAAGCAGTAAATAGGATAGAGCAGCTCTTATTTTTTTTTAACTTTTGGGCTTGTTTTAATATATATAATATAACCATTTAGTATTATGAGAAGTAGATTTATAGGGACTTGAGTAGAAACCATTTAAATCTGATTTGTAAGATGATAACTCAAACAAGATCAATTATATGCCAATAGATGATAATCAAAGGAGCCATGTTTTTAATATTTTGATGAATCCTTAAATAATAGCAATCATTTGCACAACAAAAAGAGGGTTTAATTAGGCATGCATGGCAGCAAAGAATGGGAATGAGGAGAGTACATATAATCTAAGTGAAATGAGCATGCATGGCAGCAAGGGGGAGGGGAGGTACCTAATTAGATTTCCAGAATTTGAAATCAATCTGATCTTGCATGCACAACCCAACAACTGCCTGGCAACTTGCAATCAGGGGCTTCCAGCACCTCTATTGGAAGCAACAGAAATGACTGCTCCTGGAGCAACACAATGGCAGAGCTGAAGCTTCGGAGCACTTCGGCTGCAGCTCCAAGAGCAATACTTGCAGAAACAATTGCAGAGAATCACAGCAATATAGCATTCCTGGAGGAGCAACTCCAACATCCAACATAGAGGAAAAAGGGAAAGAGAAGTTCTCGACTGGAAATTTGTAGGGAATATAGGAAATAAGATAGGATAATAGAAGAGTAGATCCTTATATAATCAAGGAGGGGGATTGTACCTAATTAGTTCAGCAAATCCACAACAAATATGCAGTAGTACAGCCTTGGATTGTAGCATCAATAGCTACAGGAGCTCCAGGGGATTTGGACAGCAATTGAAGGGGAAAATAGCAGCAGCTGCTGCTCTTGGAGTAACTGCATAGATGGGAAAGATGGTTGGGTTTCTCTTCCTTCGGCTGAAATTAGGGGACGATTGGAGGAGAATTGACGGCAATAAAGAGGTAGAGAGTTTGAAGAGAAGGGAGAGTTGATATAAATAGAGGGAAAAAGGCTCAGTTTATTGCCAAGTGTAACAAACAACAGAACCAGGTGGATATTCTGTACCGTTTGTCTGTCTGTTGTACAGACAACAGAAAAATAAAACTTATTATATAAATATATATTTTTCTCTCTTTTTATTTGAGAAACCAAAATTGACCGTACACGCACCTCAACCTTCGGATTTCGATGTCCAATATCTCGTTTTGACCGTCTCGGAATGAAGATTAATATGAGTATAATATTGCTATACTTCCAAGGGGGTTTGAATACCCGAAATTTTCAGATACAGTTTTTGTTTAAGGTTAAATTTTGTGATTTAAAAATATCAAACGATCTCCGATTGATGAACGGTCAATTCCATTGGTATTCTTTCGCTGAATCGAATCTTGTGATGGTCTCGGTTCGTTTTACGGTTTCCGAATTTACGTCGCGGCTTTTCCACAGCACGCATTACGATGCGATCGATTTTTTATCGATTTCGCCCGAACGACTTTTGATTCACGAGCGGTTGATCGTTTTAGGTTGTTAGGTATTGATCAACAACTTTATTGGGTTAATCGGACGCTAATCGGGTCGAGTTCGGGTTTGGCGTATTCCGGATGTTACAGAGCAACTAGAGGGTGAGTTGCGCACAGAGGCGGTGCACAAGGGTGACACCCGCAAGGCAGCGGTGCGCGAGGTGGCTATGCGTGAGGCGGTGGCGTGCAGTGGTGGACCGTCGCTCTGATACCATGTTGGGGGGCCTTGTGTTGTCGACACCAAAGGGAGACCAAGTAATGTGAAGGACAGAGACGGATGTGAGACTGATACGTCAAAGATGACCTCAAAAAAGATAGTGAGGTACCCTTTCGACTCGGTGGCTTCTAATGCATGCATGAGGGATCCAATGCCATGGGATCCGTGGCATCATTTCATCCGTCCCCCGGCTCTGAGACATGTCGGTCCCTCGAGACAGGACAGAGGCAGGGCCCCATCCCTTTTCATCATCTGGTTCTCTCCGATCGTCTAAGATTCAACTAGATTGAGTTTGGCTAGACAATTTACCTTCCCATTTCCGCATCGGCTACTACATTTGCCTTCCCATAGTCTTTTCGGAATTCCAGCCAAACTCTAAACTAGGGGCCTCATATTCTGCTGATTTTCCGTCTGATCATGCATTCATTCCTAATCCCCGTGTTTCCTTACTATGAAAGAAGGCTAGTAGATGGAGGATCAAGACGCGAATAGCAATTCGGCTCATTTCTTTCTAAACTTAGAAGCGTTGTTTCACTAACAGCTGACTTGCAACCAATGACCGGTGAAGTGAAAACATCTCCTTCGCGCGCCTCGCACCGCACCCCTCGCTTTTCCTTCAACGGCAAAAAAATAAGTGAGTTGTTTATTCCTGGGAAGCCTAGGATCTCTTATATTGAGGAGAGACCTATGTGTAAATTACACAAGATAGACATAAGAAAATAAAATAATAGAAAAGGTACATAGGAACATAGAAATATCTCTACAATGATGACACGAGTAACATGGAAATATTCATACTTAGCCTAATAGTCAATCTAATGGTGGTCAGACTTCCTACAGAATGTGCCCTGAGAATATCCTCCTCCTCTGCTACGAGCACAATTATGACCATGTTCTAGTTATGCTCCATGGCTTCCATGACCTAAAAGTGTATCAAGAGCAGGCTCCTGCTCTAAAAGAATGTGATCCTTATCATATCCTCACAACATCATAGGATAATTAGTCTCATTCAGAACTTGAATCAATCCAAATAAGGGAAGTCTTGCATTCTATACATTTACTCCGAATATGTGTCACCTCAAATGAATCAGACATCATTTATGCATAATTAAGGCATGTTTATACAATGAAAAGAATGATATGGAAAAATTCAAACCATATCGGCCCGACAAGTGGCAGTGCAACAGCTAGAAGCATATCTGGCATGAAGGGACATGGCGAATGATCATAGAAGGCAGTATCGGCGATATATCAGTTTCCACAAGGAAGGGGTATCGAAATCATCCAGTATGTCATTTTACAGGGATATAGGCAATATATCGTTGATATATCGATGATATATCACCATATCGGCTAATATCGGTTAAAATGGACTTGATTCAGTACAAAAATCCCCGATATCGATCGATATCGCCGATATTTTGCCAATATCTCTATATATCAATGCTATTGTTCATGCAAGATTGATTCCACTAGGTGTGTCAGTGGGGTGGAGAGGGCAGAGATTCACGATTTCCTCTCCAAAGGAAGTGTGTTGAGCGTGATTTTAGGAAGGGCATGAGGATGGGGAGCGGGGTTCGTGGGGCGAATGAAGTGCGGAGGGTTGGTCGGGGGTTTTTGGCTGTTGGGACTCGCGCGTCTGGTCGCGAGCGACGTGTGGATGGTTATCGCAGGCCTTTTGGCGCTAGGTGGGTTCCTCAGATGTGGTGGGCGTGGCGTCCTAAGGCGCGGGGTGCTGCGGGTCCTTTTTTCGGGGAACGCCGTGCTTCCTCGCGGTCTCATGGTTCTATGGCTGAGGTCGGCGATGACGGATGGACCAGGGTTTCTCGCGCTAAGCCGGGTAAGCGGTGCTTCCGCTGTGATTCTCGGGGTCATTCTGCGTCCGAGTGTCTTGCTCCCCCGCGGTGTTTTCTTTGTGGGAAACTTGGCCATCGTCGGGCTTCCTGCCGGTCTTTTTCCTCTGCTCCGGGGTTGCGGGTTGGTGCCAAGCCCGTACGTGTTGGTGCAAATCCCATCCCCGTGCGCGTTGGTGCATCTCCCCAGCTCTGGGGCCGTGATTCTCGCTCGTTCGCCCAAGTGGTGGCGGCTGCTGGGTCTTCCCCTCCCTTGCATGGGGCTGCTGGTGATGCTCAGGTTGTGGGTCCTTCGGCTCTTCCTTCTTTTTCCTCAGGTTCGGCCTTGCATGGCTCCTCGGAGGTTGGGGCTGCGTCTCCTGCTGATCCGGAGGTCGTGGTCATGGGCGCGGAGCCTGTTTTGTTGGGTGGTGCGGTGTGTTCGCAGTTGCCGGAGCCTTCGGTTTCTTTGGTAGGGGGGGTTTCTGCGGTTGGCTCGGAGGAGGAGGCTGGGCTTGCTGAGGAGTTTTTCGTGTCTGGGATGGCGGGGGTGGAAGGTTCGTCTTCCCGTTCGGGCCCGGCCTCTGCCCTCTCGGTCCTGGTTGGGGTGCTTCAGAGTCGTGACGCTGACTGGGAGTCTATTCGTGCTGCTACGTTGGTTTTCCTGGGCGATGGTTTTGGGGGGGGATTTCCTCTCTCTCGATGCCATGCGGTGCTGCGTTAGAGGTCTCTCCCCGGAGCAACGGGAGAGGCTCGTTCATTGCCAAGGTGTTGCAGGGGTTAAATGGCGTAGCTTGCGGGTCTCTGACGGTGGTGTTTTCTCGACGGAGGTCCGGGTTGCTGTGGTGAGGGGGGTGCCTTTCCTTTCTCGGACGGTGCACGCTCTCTCGAAGGCTTTCTCCAGCTGGGGGCAAGTTCTCCAGATCCTTGATGACGGCCTCGCCCCTGGAGCTGACTGGCGGTGCTGCCGTGTGCTGGTCGAGGCTCCGTCAGCTTTTTTCGCTGATTTGGCGGGTAAGTCCCGTTTTGATCAGATGTTTTTGGGACGCTGGATCTTTTCTCTGGAGCTTTCTCTTATTCCTTCGCCGGCGAGGTCGGCTCCGCCATTCTCCGGAGGTGGGTCGGCAGGGATTTTCTGTCGCGCTTCCGGCAGGCCGGGGCCAGATGCTTGCGGGTGTCGGTTCATCTCCTTCTTGCCACGTGGTCCTCTCAGGGGCCTTTTCCAAAGCGGCGCCTTGCATGGCTCATTCATCACGTGCGGGTGTGGAGGCCCTTCGTTTTCCGCGACCAAGGGGGCCCCTCCAAGATATGGTGGCGGTTCGGTTCCAGGAAATCCCTTCGTCTGCTGATGCAGTTCCCCTGGATACTGATTCGTCCTCCCATGATGTTTCCTTTATGCCGGACAATTTATTGCAGGTGGCCCCACCCCAGGTCAGGTCATTTATCCCTTATAACCCTTTGGAAAATTCTATTTGGGCCCCCCTTCAGGTTTCTTCGGAGCAGTTCTTCTCGGATCCGCATTCGGGCTCGGGCCTCCGTTCGGATCTCCTTATTACGGCTCCCGAAATTCTATGCCCTCTCCCTATTAGCGCGGTGCCTTTCGACGGTCGCCTGGACGATCCGTTTTCGCCTTCATCTCCGGTGTCTCAGCCGCTGCTTCTTTGCTCGGAATCTGCTTCCTTTTCAGGAGCTGAAGGGGAGGATGTGGTCCTCCATCCGGTTGCTGTGGGTCAGCCTCCTAATCCGGTGTCTTGGGATTCGCTTTTCTCTGATTATGACGCGGCGTCGTCCCCTATCTGTGATTCTGCTGTGGTGGTGGGTGTTTCTCCTGCGTCCCGGTATGGGCGAAGTTACTCACGGAGGCGTCATCTTTTCTCCAGTCCCTCTGTGGTTTCTACTTGCCAATCTTTGCGCGAAGCGGTTGCGGAGGCGGCAGGCCTTGCTCAGTTGGCTGACCAGCGCCACCCTGGTTTTTGATTGCACCTCTCCTTTCTGGTGTTTTCGTTGGGGCTTTTCCATTTTTGGGCTTTCTTCTCTGTTTCTGATGAAGATTGTATCTTGGAACGTTCGTGGATTGGGTGATGCGGATCGTAGGCGCATTTTGGGCGCGCGCCTTGTTGAATGGTCTTGTGATATCGCGTTCATTCAGGAGACGAAACTGTTGGCTTTGGACGATGCTATGTGGCGTTCTTTTGGGGCTGGTCAGTTAAACGAGTTCCGTGCGCTGGATGCTTTGGGTGCACGAGGAGGTGCTTTTTTGGCTTGGCGATCGTCGCGTTTCTCCTTTTCATCTTGTAGGGTGGGCCGTCACTCTATTTCGGTGCTGTTAATTTGCGCTCGGACTAATATTTGTATGGCCTTCTCTTGTGCTTATGCCCCAAATTGTCATGTTGCCCGTCGTGAACTGTGGGAGGACCTTCGGGAGGATGCTGCTGTTTTTGGAGACATTCCATGGCTGATTGGCGGGGATTTTAATGTAACTTTGCACGCTCAGGATCGCCCTCGGGGTCGCGGTGGTCTCGATCCGGGATCCTCGGATTTTTTGGAGTTCATCAACGAATTGGCTTTTGAATCTTTGGTTCCAAACGACATTTCTTTCACATGGAGGAATAGCTCCTCGCGGTCGCGGATTGATCGTTTTTTGGCAAATAACTCTATGATGGATTGTTTCCCATTATGTTTTGTGTCCTCGAAACCGCGCGCTTTCTCAGATCACAATCCTATTTTTTGGTCGAACGGGGAGGAGATCCGCCCGCATGGCATGTTCCGTTTTGAGCGCTCTTGGCTTCTGGAGTCGGGATTTCGTGATCTCGTGCGTCAGCATTGGTCTCAGCTTTCTCCATCGGGCAGTGCCGCTAGTCGGTTTGAATTTAAGATTTCATCTCTCAGGAAGATGTTGGCGTCTTTTAAGAAGGACATTCGTTTCGCCCGCATTGCCACCCGCGTGGAGGCGGATGAAGAAATTTTGCGCTTCGATCGTATTGAAAATGATCGTGACCTTTCCCAGGAGGAGTTGATTGCTCGCGCCAATGCCATGGATAAGGTGAAGTTTGAGAATCGGAAGCGTGTGATTGAATGGCGCCAACGTTCTCGGTTGAGATGGTTAAAAGAGGGGGATGCAAATACCTCTTTCTTTCACAGGGTCGCTTCGGGTCGCCGGCGATCCAATTCTATCTCTTCTTTGTCTATTAATGGCTCTCAGGTGCAGGGGGAGCGGGAGTTGGGTTTGGCAGTATCGGCTTATTTCAGGGAGTGGTATGGATACAGGGCTACGCGTCAGTGGCGGTGGACGGGTAGGGGCGCCGCTGTGCTTCCCCAGGCGAATGCAAATCTCCTTATCGGTCAGATTTCTTTGGAGGAATTGAAAGAGGCGGTTTGGGCTCTTAACTCTGACGCAGCCCCGGGTCCGGATGGTTTCCCGGTCTTTTTCTATCGGGAATTTTGGGACGTCATCTCCCAGGATGTCTTGGAGGTCGCTAGCGAATTTTGCTCCGGCAACAACGGTTTTAATAAGCTTAACAAGTCTATTATTGCTCTCATTCCCAAGTCCTCTTCTGCCACCCGCATTGAAGATTTCCGGCCAATCTCCATTTCAAATGCCATATACCTAATCATTGCTAAGGTCTTGACTCGCCGGCTGGCTCCGCTGCTTGATTCGCTCATCTCGCCTTCCCAGGCGGCTTTTATTAAGGGTAGACAAATTGGTGATTGCTATGCGGTGGCGTCCGAAATTATCCTTGCTTGGCACAAAAACGATGTTAGGGGAATTCTTTGGAAAATAGACTTCTCTAAAGCCTATGACTCTCTGGACTGGAGGTTTTTGTGGTCTGTGCTTAAGAGGCGGGGATTCCCTCCGTTATGGATCTCGTGGGTTCGACGTTGCGTTTCGACTGCCTCTCTGTCTGTTTCTCTCAATGGTCGGCTGGCGGGGGGCTTCTTCCAGCCCCGTCGGGGTATTCGGCAGGGATGCCCCATTGCTCCCTTACTTTTCGTTCTGGCCTCTGACGTGTTATCCAGCATGATTCATAATGTCGTTGCGGCGGGCCTGTCCAGCGGCTGCGCCATTGGGCCCTTCTCTATGCCGATTATTCAGTTCGCGGATGATACCATTTGCTTTATTGAGGGCGGGGCGTCGCATGTTGCTGGGATGGCTACCATTTTGGAGCTCTTTAGTGAGGCGTCGGGATTTCTCATCAATTATAATAAGTCCTCCATGGTCCCCTTCTTCACTCCCCCTGAGGAGGTTATGGTTTGTTCGAGGATCTTGCGCTGTCCTGTGGGTTCTCTTCCGCTGAACTATCTTGGGCTCCCGTTGTCTACGGGTCGGGCACGCTTACGTGATTGGCAGCCGCTGGTGGATCGCATGGCTGCTCGTTTGGCTGGTTGGCGTGCCGCTATCCTCTCTCGGGGAGGTCGTTTGGTTCTTATCAAGTCCGTTCTTTCTTCAATGCCTATATACTTTTTCTCGGTGAAAGGTATGCCTAAGGGGGTCCGTCGGCGGTTGGACTCTTGTTTGAGGTCTTTTCTTTGGGGTAAGAAAGGGGCTGCGCGTCGCGGTGTTCCTTTGGTCGCTTGGGATGATGTGGCGCGGCCAAAGAAGGATGGGGGGCTGGCGGTGAGGCGGTTGGATGTCGTGAACGAGGCTTTTCTCCTCAAATGGGTGACTCGCCTTTGGGGTCCGGAGGATAATCTTATGGTTAACTTCTTGAGGTTGGCTGTGGGGGTTGACCGGGGTTGGGGTTTGGATGCTCGCCTTTTGGGCTCTCCATCCTGTTTCGCTCGTGATATTTGGAATATTATGGTCCGTAACCGTGCTCTTTTCGTCACTAAATTGGGCAATGGCTCGCTCATCCGCTTTTGGGGCGATGATTGGACTGGTAGGGGGCCTCTGAAGGATGTTTTCCCTCGCCTCTTCGCGTTGGTGGATGATAAAGACGCGAGGGTTGTTTCTTTCTGGGATGGGGCTGCTTGGGGTCCCAGATTTACGGGCAATCTTTCCGATCAGCGCCAATCGGATTTCTTGGCTTTGCTGGAGGTTCTTGCGGTCTCGCCCTCGCCTTCTGTGGGTCGCGACCACCTTTGTTGGAAGGACGGCTGCTTCTCCATTCGCGAGGCTTACCGTGCTCTTCTTCCGCCCTTGGTTGTGGCTGATGATTCTTTGCTTCGGGACTGTAAATTCTTTTGGGGCCTCAGGGTTCCCGAACGAATTGGCATCTTCTTATGGCTTTTCCGTCGTGGGCGTCTCTTAACTCGCAGCCGGTGTTCTGCTATTTTCCCTTCGGTTTCGCCTACCTGTGGTCTGTGCAATTTGGAGGACGAGACTCCTGAACACCTGTTCTTTCGTTGTGGGAAAACGTTTGGCATTTGGGCAGACTTGGATTGGCTCGACGTCTCGAGCTCCGCCTCCTTCTGCGCTTGCTTGGTTCGTTCTCGGGCGAGGAGTAGGAACGATATTCTCTCTTCTATTTCACGGCTATGGTGCATCTGGATTGCTAGGAATGAAGCCCTGTTTGCTGGTCAGCGATTCTACTCGGAAAACGTCCTCATCTCTGCTTCTCGTTTGGCCTGTGATTGGTCTGTTCCTTAGGGGGTCTTTGCTGTTTGGAGCTATCATATTGTGATACCTTCGGTGTTTTTTTGGGTTTCTTCTTTCTCCTTCTCTTCTCTCCGTGTACTCGCTGTAAGTTTGTTTCTCAACTTTACTTTATTTTCAATAAATAATGGGGCGAGCACCAACGAGTGCGTCCCCCGTTTTTTTGAGCTTCAAAAAAAAAGATTGATTCCACTACTTATCTAGCTACAACCAGTATTAAAATACATACCTAGCTACACCTAGTACTAAAACACACAATGGTTTATATATATTACCTGGGGCCCCCGAGCCCCCCCAAGCTCGCTGACTGGGCAGCGAGAACCCCGTACTGGTAGGGTATGCTGCGACAGGAGGGTACATACAAATGGATATTCAACTTGGAGTATATTTGCAAGTTATTTCATGTTGTAAGTCTTGAATGAAATCCATTTCCAGTATCTATAAGTCAATTCTTCAAGAAAATCTATAAGTCAAGAATCAACATTAGTATCGATATGTTCGAAATGATCGATATATGCTATATAAGCTACATAGATGACCTATATGTGTGATCTAAGAGTATATTTGTAAGTTATTTAGTGATCTAAGAACTTGAATGAACTCCATTTTCAATATATGTAGGTCAACAACTAACAGTACCAGCGATATGTTCGATATGACCGATATGTGAAATATAAGGATCATAGTCTTCACAAATGATCTATATGTGTCATCTAAGTATATATTTGTAAGTTATTTAATGTTATAAGAGATTGAATGGAATTCATTTCCAATATCTATAGGTCAAGAATAAGCATTAGTGATATCTTCGATATGACCGATATTTGCGATATATGGGTTATAAATGACTAATATGTGGGACATAAGTGTGTATTTGTAGGTTATTGTTGTTTTAATATCTTAGATGATCTTAATTTTTGAAAAAACGGTAAAAATAGCTTTTTTGAGCCATTTCCGGCATTTCCACTGATATCGTCGATATACCGGCGATCTATCCCGATATATCTATTTCCGAACGGACCGAATGATATCGATACGGCCTTCCTTGCCAACGATGAGGTATGCAATCGCTAGAAATGGGGGATGGGACCCTAAGACGCCACATCCGAGGCTCGAAGCTTTTTGAGGCTGCAGTCAATAGTGGCAGGGATGGTAGGGGCAAGGGTGACAGCAGTGGCGTGAGGCAGGAGAAGCCCTACGCTGGCAGTGGTGGGGTGGGGAATGGGGAGAGATATTTCTTATGAAGAGATGAGTCACTAGGCCTATTTATAAGGGAGAGGCTCTAGTAAGGGTTGCACTATAGGAAAAAGAAAAGATAAAAAGCCCTTGAAAGGATACAAGTCATACCACATAACAACTAGGTAAAAAAGTAAGGCCCAAGTTTTAGTGATTCAATTGGACGGCCTTTTGATTGATTGGTTGGTTCTCACAGTTAGCCAGTTGAAGTCTTACACCAACCAGTTGGGAAAGGTATCTTGTAAGTCGGTGCATCCAGCAGCATGCTTATATGTTATAGGTTGTTCCATGGGAAGCTAATATTAATGAAAAATCAACCCACAGGTGCATTTATTTCATTGAACATACACCCTACGAGAGTCTTTTTGGCACCACCATCCAACATCATCCGCATATAATAAATAAAAAAAATACATGGATAAATAACATGAACAGTTTTCACCAATGAAATCCAACAATTAATGGGCTCAAGGTAAAACCTCTTTAGCAAGGAGTCGATGGGAACTTCATGATAAAAATTCCTAAAACCTATAGTAAGAGGGAATCAAGTTCATCGTAAAAATGTCATTTTACATACAAGGATTAGGTAAAAAAATCAGTTGCCGATCATACAGAGACATCAACATAAAAATTCGAGCTGAGATTTCATTTCGCATACAACGATCGGAACAAAACTTGGAAAAACAAAATGGCAGGACCATCTAGGGATTTCAGGAAATAAACATGGAAAACTATTGATGCATTTCTTGGAACATCAGAGGGTTGTTTTCCATTTCCCTTTTCGTTCTTACTCCAATTGCGCTTTTTTTCTTTTTTAAGAAACTATGAGATAGATCTCTTCTAGAGATCCATCCAATATATATATAATAAAAACATAGACATAAATTACAAATGCCAAATATCAGCCAGAGCATTGGCATGCTCAATAATGTTCTCACAGTAACATCAGATACTCTGAAAGACGACCTCATTCCTAGCTAGCTAGATGGCGCAGATGTGGGCACATATTCTACTCCGTCCCTTGGCCGAATTGGTCCAAATTCTGCACATCGAGGCCCAAAAAGAATCGACATCACCCGACTGGACACTAGCAAAACCAGCAGTTCTCCAATCCTCACTCGAGTTAGAACATTGAAAAAATTAGGTGATCAACATCTTCTATCGCTTCTCCACACCTTCTATATGTCGCATCTGCCCCAAAAAAATCATGGCTCGTTGAACTCCTGTCATGGTCTTCTCCCTTCTCATCAGCCAAAGGAAGACACGAGTCCTATTAGATATTGTATTTTAGAATTGTGCTTTTCCAAAACCTCAAGGCCTCCAACGCATGGTTTCAGATTTCACGAAATTTCTGCAAAATTTCGACTAAATTTCAGTTTCGACAAGGAACCGAAATCTCGAGCGAAATGGCGATATGAGGGCAGTTTTCGGTCATTTCTTCACAAATGGTGGTCGATATGGCGAAATGTCGCCGAAATTTCGTCGAAGAAATTTCCTCGAAATTTCGACGAAATGTCGTATCGCCAGGGTATCGATACGATATCCGAAATCGATATTTAAACCCTTACTCCAACGTCCTTTCCAGATTCATCTAGAAAGTTGGGGAGAGGATGAGAGAATGAGAATGATTAGGGTTTCCAAAGTGCTTAGGCAGTGGGATTTTTAACCTCGTCATGTAATTCCACATGACTTTTCCAAGATTTACAAATATGATTGCACTTAAACGTGCATCTTGAGCTAGGAATTTTCCATTATGCATGTTTGGACTCGTTGGAATCAGCTTATTGAGCTGCTTTTGATGAGTTAATATTAACAGGCACTTGAAGAATCAGGAAAAATCATAAAGTGAGGTCTATGCAATGAACCATTGTAACACATTGTCATATTTTCCTACAACAAAATAATATATGAACACCAACACTCATCAATAGAAAGTCAAATGATAAGCCACCTACACCACTCCACGATGAAGAGAACACCACCAATTATTCCAATATTGTATATGTTAACGCATATGTTAGTTTCTGTGTGGTTCTGTTATTTTTCTTTTTCAGTTGTATGCTTTATGTAATTTACCCATAGGCTACTCTCCTATATAAGAGAGCCTAGGGCTTATGGAATAAACATCCCGTTCATTTTTCCCAACATGGTATCAGAGCGACGGTCCTAGACCGGAGTTCTCGAAACCCTAACCCTACCCTACCCCACCCGCCTGCCTCTCCTTCTCTCTCTCTCATCGACGCCGCCTCCTCCGCCACCGAGCGCGCAGCCGCTCCTGCGCGCCTGCGCCTTTGCTGTCGCTCCTGCGCATCTGCGTGAGTGCGTTAGTGCCTCTGCGCGAGTGCGCAGCCCTCCGCGCACCGCTCCTCTGCGCGCCATAGCTCTCCGCACGCTATCTTCTCTGTGCGATTGCGCGTGATCCTTCACGCGCAACTGCGTGTGCCTGCGCGTGATCCAGCAGGCGCGCGCGGGCACCTTCACGCGCAACCGCACATGCCAGTGCGAGCAAGAGCGGGCTCCTTGTGACTGCGCGTGCTTCCAGTTGCGTGTGCGCGTGCTTCCAGTTGCGTGTGCGCGTGCTCCCTGTGCGCGTGCGCGTGTGCTAAGCCCTAAAGCGCACACCGTCATCTACATGGGTTTAGTTGCTTGAGGTCTACACGTGCAACTAAACCCGTCTATATCATTGTAGACGAATTTCATCCTCTATCAGTCGCTCCAGTCTTCAGTCTCCAGTATGTCAGAAAGCAAGGCGAATATTCCATCCATTGGCGCCTTTCGTGGTCCAG
The DNA here is from genome assembly GCA_037367405.1 of Ottelia alismoides. Classification (NCBI taxonomy): domain Eukaryota; kingdom Viridiplantae; phylum Streptophyta; class Magnoliopsida; order Alismatales; family Hydrocharitaceae; genus Ottelia; species Ottelia alismoides. Next base: position 654,932 of record JAZKJV010008662.1, read on the forward strand.
CACCTATTGTAAAGATGGACGGTACAAACTATGAACTGTGGGCAATGCAGTTCATGAGCATGATGAAGTCAACGGGTAAGAAGCACATTCTTACCGAACCAGAGCCTGCTGAGAAGACTGGAGCCAATGCCTCTTGGGAGGCCGATGACGCATATGCCAAAGTTTGGCTATCTGGTACGTTGGCAATTAAGATTGCCAATGACATTCTACATCAACCCACGGCCAAGGATATGTGGGACATTCTGGCGGCTACATATTCGCAGGCGAAGAACGAGACAAAGATTCTACAACTCCAGCATGATATATTCACTATAAAGCAGAATGGTCGCCCTCTACATTCTCTCTACACATCACTGAGAGGGATGTTCAAGAAGCTCTACAGCTTCATGCCCCTGACAGCAACGCCAGAACAGTAAAAGACATATCGGAATGCGACTATGGTAAGTGTGTTCCTTGTTGCGCTTGATCCAGAGTATGAAGCGGCACGATCCCAGATCTTGGCCGACTCTACTATTCCTCCCATGGAGGAAGCTTTCCATAGACTGAGTCGGATCACAGTTCCTTCCACGGTCATGAATCCGGTCATGAATCGGAATACTTCAGCCATGGCAGCCAACAGGGGTCGCGGATTTCATCATCAGGGCCGTGGACGTGGACCCCGTGAAAGAGGAGGCCGCACTCGGCCAACATGTACTTATTGTCATCGTGTTGGACACAGTGAAGACACATGCTACTCGAAGCATGGATTTCCTGCATCTGCACGAGTCGCTGAGCAGATAGAGCCTCCATCTGCTACTACTTTAGATCAGCGGTTCGATGATCTAGTTGCCCGTCTAAGGGGCATTATTCCCCCATCTGGCCAGCACCTACTACTGAGAGTCAATCTGCTGCAGCTTCTGCCTCTGCGTTGACCAGTGCTTCAGGTAGTATACTTGCATTTACCACTAGTAGATCAGATACATTACCATGGATTATGGACTCGGGCGCTACACATCACCTATGTGGCGATCAGAGTTTACTTACAGGCTACTCTCAGATTCCTCCAGGCCGAACAGTAGTCATTGCAAATGGTACACATTCCCCTATCACTGGTCAGCGGGAGATTAGACTGACATCTTCTATGCAGGTCAAGAATGTGCTACATGCACCTGGTTTTTCAATGAATTTGTTGTCAATTAGTCAGATTACGAAGGATCTACATTGCCGGGTAATTTTTGATCCATCTTCTCTTATTTTTTAGGACATCCATACGGGCAACGTGATTGGTCGTGGCTATGAGTAAGGAGGCCTCTACCGCCTAAATCAGACTCCTTTCGCTGGAACCTCATCCCTTCCCACTGGACCAGTATCTCCTTTACTGTGGCATCTGCGATTTGGGCATCTACCGCTTCAGAAGTTGTGTCATGTGTTACCCCAGGGTCTTCCTCACACATCTATCCAATGTGAGGCCTGTCAGTTGGGAAAGCATCACAGGTCGACCTTTCCCAGTCGTCCAGGTCGGAGTAGGACCTCCAAGTTTGAGTTATTTCATATTGATGTCTAGGGTCCGAGTCGTGTACCTGATCATCAGAGACACAGATTTTATATAGTTTTTGTGGACAACTTCTCTCGTGTGTCATGGGTATTTTTGATGAAAAATAAATCTAAAGCAGGCAACATTCTTATCCATTTTCTGAATGAAATTCAAAATGTTTTCTCCACATCTGTGAAGTTTGTCAGAAGTGATAATGCTCTAAAACTGTGCACTCATGTCCTTGCCAACTATTACTCCTCAAAAGGGATTATCCATCAAACATCATGTGCTCATACCTCTCAACAAAATGGAATTGCTGAAAGGAAACATCTCCACTTACTAGATGTCACAAGATCACTTCTTATACAGAGTCATGTTCCTTATTCTTACTGGGGTGACGCAGTTCTCACTTCATGTTATCTAATCAACCGTATGCTGTCCTCTGTCTTGGATGAACAGATTCCTTTTTCCCTTATCTATCCTGGGAAGGATCTGTTTTCCCTTACTCCCCGTGTGTTTGGTTCAGTTGTCTTTGTCCACCAGTTGTCTCATGGTACTGACAAGCTCTCTCCTATGGCTGTCAAGTGTGTCTTTTTTGGGTACTCCAGAACTCAAAAGGGGTACAAGTGTTTTGATCCTCTGCGTCGGCGGTATATGGTCAGTGCAGATGTTACATTTTTTCAATCTGTAATGTATTTTTCAGCCTCAGGTGATCAGCAGCTATCGCCACTGCCTGCCGACGCCATATACATGACACCACCACCTCCAGAACCGTCACCACCACCACCACCACCACCACCACCAAAAATCCCTGTCTCACCACTACCGTTCCATTATACCCGCAGGCCTCCTCCAGCTCATGGTCATGACTCATCTCCTAGCTCGCCTATGGTATGTACTGAAGATACTTCTCTTGATGGATCTAATGATATTTCTGAGCAGGATATGTTGCAGGGGCCAGATGAGGACACAACTAATTTAGATGTTCCTATTGCTATACGCAAATCGAAGAGGAGTTGCGTTACATATCCATTGGAAGTCTCTGTGTCATTTGAGCGACTATCTGGGGATTTCAGGAACGTTGTGGTGGCCTTGTCAGCTGTAGATATTCCACGGAATTATCAAGATGCTCTGCAGAACAGTAGATGGCGGCTAGCAATGGAGGAAGAAATGGCGGCACTTCAATCTAGGGGAACTTGGAGTCTAGTTCCTACACCTCCAGATGTGACCCCGGTGAGCTGCAAGTGGGTGTTTACGGTGAAGCAAAATGCAGATGGTTCTATTGACAGATACAAGGCCCGCCTTGTTGCACGAGGTTTTACACAGACATACGGGGTGGATTACCTTGATACATTCTCGCCAGTAGCCCGTCATTCCACTCTCCGGATCTTGTTGTCAGTTGCAGTCAATCGAGAGTGTCGCTATATCAGTTGGATGTGAAGAACGCGTTCTTATATGGAGATTTGCAGGAGGAAGTCTATATGCAACAGCCACCCGGTTTTGCTGTTGAGGGGGAGTGTTCCAAGGTGTGCAGACTTCATAAGGCTAACTATGGCCTTAAGCAGAGCCCCAGAGCATGGTTTCAGAAGCTCTCAGACCTCTTTGAAAAACAAGGATACAAAAGCTCCAATGCTGATCATTCCTTGTTTGTACAGAAGACTCCTAGAGGTATTATTGCAATTATGATTTACGTAGATGACATATTGATTACAGGAGATGATGAGCAGGGCATAAAGCAGGCGAAAGAAAAGCTGGGGAGAGAATTTGTCACTAAGGATCTTGGAGTTCTTAGATATTTTCCGGGGCTAGAATTTGCTAGATATCCATATGGATTAGTAATGTCGCATAGGAAATATGTTACAGACCTGTTAAGTGAAACAGGTATGCTTGGGTGTCGGCCTGCTACGACACCAATGGATCCCAGCATGAAGCTCTATGATGATGACACAGAGGAGGTGGACAGGAGAAGATACAGAGAACTGGTAGGCAAACTGTTGTATGTCACGATCACTAGGACCGATATATTATTTGCAGTGAGTCGTGTGAGCCAGTTCATGAAGCAACCACGTCAGGTTCATATGGATGCGATACATATAATACTTAGATACCTCAAATCATCTCCAGGTGCAGGTTTGCTATTCAAAAAGGGAAAGGGGATTTCTATCTCAGCATGTGCGGATGCAGACTATGCAGGTTGTCCCAAGGCCAGGAAGTCCACCTCGGGGTTTGCAGTATATGTTGGAGATTCTTTAGTCTCATGGAGGAGCAAGAAACCGACGGTGGTAGCTAGATCTAGTGCTGAATCCGAATATATGGATATGGCCCAGGCTAGCACATAGATGATGTGGGTGAAGGTTGTACTTACAGATCTATGTCTAGATATACCACTTCCTATGAACTTGGAATGTGATAATCAGGCAGCCTTGTTCATTGCGAACAACCCAGCATTCCATGAGCGGACCAAGCATATTGAGGTTGACTGTCACTTCATACGTGACAAGATTCAGAAGGGGTTCATTGCTACATCTCATGTCGCCTCAGAGAATCAAACTGCAGATATATTCACCAAGGCATTACTACGAGGCCCATTCCAGAAGTATGCGTCCAAGCTGAGCATGATTGAAATCTATGCTCCATCTTGAGGGGGAGTGTTAACGCATATGTTAGTTTCTGTGTGGTTCTGTTATTTTTCTTTTTCAGTTGTATGCTTTATGTAATTTACCCATAGGCTACTCTCCTATATAAGAGAGCCTAGGGCTTATGGAATAAACATCTCGTTCATTTTTCCCAACAGTATGAGATGGAAGTGGAATATTAATCCACCATGCGGCTTAATTAGAATAATTTCGTCCCAACTTGGGTAGGAAGTTCGGGTGCAACTTCCACTATATATAAAACTCAATACCACTTATTATTCCAATCTTGTATGAGAAAGAAGTGGAATATTAATACACCTTGCAGCTTAATTAGAATAATTTCACCCCAACTTGTGTAGGAAGTCCCGTTGCAACCTCACCTCCGCTGTATATAAAACTCTACGGATCCCATAATATGTACAATTAACAGAAATAACTTCCACAATGCAAGCATTCTGAGAACATATTAGCTCTAATATAGTATACAAATAATAATATAAAGTAATCAACCATAAGTCATTTCATAGCAAACATTCTCTTCAAGAAGAGGGAGGAACATTTAATTACTTAAAAGAGTAGCCCGAATAGAACACAGATAGATTACTTTGCATTGAGGGGAAGAGATCGGTTGTGTTGCAAAGAATGCAGAGTAGACCCATGAGAGAGTTTGACAACCCAACATCGTTTCTTAGTCATGAATGTGCAAATAAAAGGGTTGCTAAAGAAAAGGAGGGTTTCCAAGATCACTAGAACGAGATGGCAGAATCTTCAATTGAAATAATCAAACTTCATGGAGAAGGTTTTCGAAGATTTACCTTGGGATTGTAACAAGTGCAAACAAGATGTGGGAGGCGGTAGCATCTTGTATCCAAAGGGTAGTCAAAAAGATGCTAGACAAGTCAAAGGGAGGAGCTCCAGGTCAAAAAGAGGTTTGATGGTGGAGTGGAGGGGTGCAAGAGAAGCTCAAAAGAAAATCAGCATGTTTTAAAGATATGTCTAAGGAAAGAACAGATGAAACTATCACAAACTACAAAATAGCTAAGAAGGAAACAAAGAATGCTATAAGTGAAGCTAAGTTAAAAGCTTATGAAGTTTTGTATAAAAATCTCGACTCTAAGGAGTGTCAGAAGGATATATTCAGGTTGGCCAAAGTAAGAGAAAGAAAAACCAAAGATCTTTCTCGAGTGTGATGCAATAAGGATGAGAAAGGTCATGTGCTTGTTAATCAAAAGGATATAGAGACTAGATGGAAGCAGTATTTCCATAAGTTTTCCATTGGGGAAGGAAATAGAAAGATCACTTTGGTAGATCTAGCTAGTAGTGAAAGTTACTTGAATCGTGCAAGCTATAGAAGAATACAAAGGAAGGAAATAGAGGAGTCTTTGAGGTTATGAGACCTAGGAAAGGTGTAGGACCTGATGGCATTCCTATAGAAGTATGGAGAGTTTTAGGTGAGCATGATTTGACTTGGCTTACAAATTTATTCAATGTTATTTGACAAAGCAAGAAAATGCCTAAACATCAAAGGAGAAGCATCATGGTCCCTCTTTATAAGAACAAATGAGACATTCAAAATTGTTCAAATTACAGAGGTGTCAAGCTTATGAGTCAACAATAAGAAAATTTGGTAATGTGTGATTGAAAGAAGGTTGAGACAAGTTTCTAATAAAGAAACCCAATTCATATTGTCAGGTCGCTCAACTATTGAAGCCATCCACTTGCTGAGGAGAATACTTGAGATTTATAGAGTTAAAAGAAGAACCTCCATATGATTTTTATTGATTTGGAGAAGGCTTATGATTCTGTCCCTCGGGAGCTATCGTGGAGAGTTTTGGAGAAGAGACAAGTACGTGTCCTATACATTTACCTCATAAGGGATATGTATGATAAGGCGTCATCTTATGTAAGGATCCAGTCTGGGAAGACTGACTATTTTGGCATTAACATTGGTATGCATCAAGGTTCAGCTTTGAGTCCATTCCTTCTTACTTTGATTATGGACGAGTTGACGTCATATTCAGGATGAGATACCTCAGTGGATGTTATTCGTTGATGATTGTCGATTGATGAGACTAGAGATGGAGTAAATGAGAAGCATGAGGTATGGAGACATGCATTGGGGACTAAAGGATTTTGTATAAGTAAGGCTAAGACTGAATATATGGAGTGCACTTTTGATGGAAGCAATGGTGAAAGAATTAAGGTAAAGACTAGTGATGATTGTTGAGAAGATGAACTAATGAGATGTTTATTCGATATAGTTAGGGTCTCTTATATAGAGAGAAAACCCTAGAGAGTACAAGAGTTACGAAACCCGAAGGGTCATGGGGGTTTACGGAACTTGAAGGGTCACAGAGAGTTACGGAACCCGATGGGTCACGGGGTGTTATAGAACTTGAAGGATTACAAATACAAATGTAAATATAGTAACTCTAACACTCCCCATGAAGCTGGAGTCGAGAAAGTTGCAGCATGTAACAAAAAAAAGTATACAACACATCTTCACACGATGCATCATAATAACATATGTTTGTTGCTGGTAGAAGACCTCGCTCAAGGACGGGTATGTAGCTTTTAGGTCACCGGAACATATCTCTATCATGCATGTAGAGTCGTTGGGATATCATGTCACCAGAACGTATCTCTGTCATTCCTACAGGTCACTGGACTATATCTCTATCGTGCTTGGAGAAGAATCGTTGTAGAAGAAGTCCATCGAGCAGTAGTAGTCGGGTTGTAAAAGAAGTAGCCGCCCTGATGAAGAAGTCGATGCTCGGTGAAGATGGATGATTTGTGTTGTAGTTTGGAGTGTCAGTCTGTCAGTTGTGGTAAGGCAGCAGATGTCTTGAAGAGTCATCTCTGACTCCTCCTTTCTCTCATACTTGATGGAATAAAGAGTATGGAATATCAAGGTGGGAGAAACAAGTCGTAGTGAAGTAGGGGTTGTTGGAGAGAGGGGGGGCTCCAGGCGATGCCGGCGACGCAGGAGGTGCGGCTGGAAATGCTGGAGCATCGGGCGGTGCTTTAGGTGTCGCTGGAGGTGGCAGCTGGTGTTGTTGGGGACTCTAACTGCTTTGCGTGAGACCATCGAATCCACGAGCAACACAAGAGGTCAGCCCTCTCTCCTTGTCGGCGGAGAGAGAGCTGGTGGTGGCAGCAGATTTAGGATATTAGGATCCGATCTAGGATCGTAGCTGTGATACCATGTTGAGAAGATGAACTAATGAGATTTTTTTGAAGCCAAGAAAAAGGGAGAGACACTCAGTGGTGTTCACCCCAATATATTAACAAAGTAAAAAAGAGTGTCGAATGTACAAAACGCCCAAAGACGTTACAAAGAGACAAGATAGCCTCCAACCAGAACGAAGAAACCCCAAAAAGTCTAGCTGCCACTCCAGTCGTCCACCATCCTTGCAGCGCGATTGAGCACGTTCTCCTTGTAAAAGTGTTGATCCGAGAATATGGCCTCATTCCGTCCAAGCCAAATCGACCATAATCTTGCCACCGGAGTCAGAAAAAGCCTTCTATCAGTATGTCTGTTAATGAATAGCGAGTCACAGAAGGCCACCGCGTCGGTAGTTCGCACCCAAGCCACAATCGGATCCTCCCACAGCCCACAGACCATAGGGCACTTGAAGAAAACGTGCTCAAGGGATTCCACATCCGAGTCACATAGCACACAGATATCAGACACCGATGGCAACAATCTGGAACATCGATCCCTCGTCAGAAGCCTCTTCCTGCGGACGAGCCATAAAAATATAGCAATGCGCAAAGGTAACCCAAGCCTCCAGAAAAAACAGCAGTCTCTCACCAAAGAGTCAGAGCGAACGAGCGGCGTGAAAGCAAGCACACCATACGCCTTGCGCGTCGAGAAGCCGCCGTCCCTCCGGATCCAATGATCCCTGCCCGAGCAAGGCCTATCAGCACCCTCGAGTACGTCCAGCAGGGAAAGAAAGTCAGCCAGCCTTTGATCCGAGAAATTTGCCCCAAAGCGAGGGCACAAACAACCGCTCTCCCAGCAAGAAGCAACCAAGGCATCCTTGTCCTCGGCCAACGCAAATAACCGCGGGAAACGAACACAAAGAGGATCTCCCCCCAACCAGCCATCCTTCCAGAATAAGAACGCACGGCCATTCCCCAAAACCGGTTTAAATCTCACTCGATTTTCCAAGAAAGCCTCCTGCACTCCACGCCAAAAAGGAGTACGAGCACCCACCACACCCAACCTTTCCTCCCCAGCCCATTCCGCCCCATGGAGCTCTCGCAGAACATCAATAAAGAAATTTCCACCCCTACCCCAAACCCTGTTCGCCCACTTGAGAAAGAAGGCGTCATTAATAATCTTCAACCGCCTAATTCCCAAACCCCCCCTCCATCTTCCCCTTGGTCACATCCTCCCATGCCACAAGGTGAAACCCCCTCCCTGATGCACCCGACTTTCCCCACAAAAACCTTCTCATACAGGATTCGAGTCTCCTACGGATCCCAGCCGGCAATGGGCGAATCGACAAAAAGTGCACCGGGATAGCAGCAAGCACCGAATTGACAAGGATCAGCCTCCCACCCTTTGATAGAAGCGTCGTGCGCCAACCCGCCAGCCGCGCCTCCACCTTCTCAAGGACCACACACCAGTCCCTAAGTCTGGGCCTCCCCAACACTAAAGGGAGACCAAGGTAGTCAATCGGCAACTCGCCCGGAGAAGACCCCAGGATCCTACCACAATCAATCACCAAATCCATCGTCATTTTAAAAGGAATAACCTTCGACTTGGACCCATTAATAAGCAGCCCCAACACCTCGCTAAATAGTTCAAGTGTCATCGCCATTCCAGCAACCTCAGCAACACCTTCTTCAATGAAGCACAAGGTGTCATCAGCAAATTGAATCAGCGGCACAGACACGCTTCCCTTGGAAAAGCCCTTCGAGAGTCCAGCATCAACAACCCGATCAACCATACGAGGCAAGACATCCGTAGCAATAACAAACAGGAGGGGGCCAGCGGGCATCCCTGGCGGAGCCCCCTTCTCGGCCGGAAGAACGCCCCCTCCAAGCCGCCATTAACCAAAACCGAGAATGACACGGTGGTCACACAGCGCCGCATCCAAGAAATCCAAATCTCCGGAAACCCCCGCCTTCTGAGGATCGACCATAAGAAGCTCCAATCAATGCTATCATAAGCCTTGGCAAAATCAATCTTCCAAAGTACCCCCTGCCTCCCCGATATCCTCCAATCAGCCACCAATTCCGAAGCGACCGCAATACAATCGGCAATCTGTCTCCCCCGAATAAAAGCGGACTGAATCGAAGAAACAATCGAATCAAGAACCCGAGCAAGCCTCCGAGCCGGCACCTTGGCCACAATGAAGTAGATGGCGTTAGACATTGAGATGGGGTGGAAGTCTCCAATATCTTCTATTGCATTCTTCTTGGGGATCAGAAGCAAAATGGCCCTGTTAAGTCGATCGAAGCCCGAGTTCCCCGAGCAAAACTCGACAACAACCTCAAACACTTCCTCGCCCACCAACTCCCAGAAATCACGAAAGAAAGCCACAGAGAATCCGTCGGGACCCGGGGATCCATCGTCATTTAACTCCCACACAGCCGCTTTAGTCTCCTCCAAAGAAATCGGTCGAATAAGCATAGCGCAGTCCTCCTCCGAGACCTATGGCACCCCCAGCCCCAACCATCTCCAGGGCCTCGGTGAGCGCCTCGTCATGAAGCCCTTGAAATGCTCCATAATAGCACGCCCCATCGCTCTGTCCCCAATAAACCTCGACCCCTCAACGCAGATAGAGCGCATGAAATTGTTACGCTTTCTTCCACTAGCCACGCGGTGAAAGAATGTCGTGTTAGCATCGCCATCTTTGAGCCACTTCAACCTCGATCGTTACCGCCATTCGGTAGATCTCTTCTTGTCCTCCTCCGCCACACTCTTCTGCGCACAGGACCGCACACAAAGCTCGTCAGGCGTCAGATTTCTTTCGTTTTCCACCGAATCAAGCCTAGCAATAACAGCCTCAGACCTGACAGCCACTCTCGTCGCCCTGGACTCCCTCTTGAAAAGCGCCAACCTCTTTCGTAGAGACTCAAGCTTCCGACTCAACCTAAAAGCCGCAGATCCCTCAAAGCACGATTGAGCCCAATGCTACGCCACAACGTATTTGAATTGCGCCTCCTGGATCCAGCACCTCTCGTATCTAAAGAGGCCTCTCAGCAACAGGGCCTCCCCGGAGTCCCAAATAATTGGCGAATGATCCGAAAAAGCCCTGGGCCTTGAGGAAACCGAGCAAGAGGGGAACATCTCCATCATCCTTCCAGAGGCCAAAAAACGATCGATCCGAGATCGAGAGCTGCTGCTCCGCCAGGTGTAGGAAATATCAGTTGCAACCAAATTCTCCAAAGCCAATGAGTCCACAAGCTCAGCAAACAAGGAAGACCCCGGGTCCTGGCCCCCCCTCGACCGGGGACGATCCGAAGCGTGGAGCGTCACATTGAAGTCACCCCCAATGATCTAAGGGATCCCCACAAAAGCAACGCTCGCCGCACGCAAGTCCTCCCACAGCTCGCTCCTCTTAATGTGACAGCAAGGGCCATAAATGTAGGAAAAGGCAATCGGAGAGGCCGTCGCACCCCTCAACAGTACCACTGATACCATATGCCTTCCCAGAATAGAAGAGCTGAAGGAAAAAACCACCGACTTCCACGCAATGAACAAACCCCCCGCCACCCCATCCGCATCCAGAGATCTAAGATCATCCACCGCACCCGCACCAAAGGAACGCCACAGAGAATCATCAACCCCCCTTAATTTCGAGTCCTGAATCAGGGCAATATCACAACCCCATTCAGTAAGTCTGGACCCCAATGCACTTCTCTTATCAAGCTCCCCTAACCCTCTCACATTCCAGGAGAGAACCTTCATTAAGACAGATGGCGACGCCCCCCAGCTTGCGAAAGGCCAGCCGCCTCCGCCACAGCATCTCTCAAAGTAGCACAAGAATGCAGTTGCGAGATCCCCGCTCGGGGCCTGCTCCTCCTTCGGTATCTTTTCCCCGACCTCTTATCAGAACGTCTCCCCAAGTCGCAGTCATCATCCGCGGCCGAAGAACCCTCCAAAGAGCTCGGCAAGGTGATGAAAGGTGAATCACCTTCAGCTGGCAAAGAAGGCTCCAGGATGGACCCGGAGGTAGAGCCCACCACCTAACCCGAGCCATCATCCAAGAAGAGAACCCGCGACCCGGGCACAGAAGGATTGTTAATAGGAGTTTGAGATACACCCGATACAGGACCCGCCTCGAACAAGGGGGCTTCGAACCTCGGAATCGGATCCGAATCCGCGGAATAAAAGGAACCTCCCACACCGGACCAAGATCCGAGGTCCAGCGACCCGCAAAACTCCACCGCAGACAGATCCGGCCATGGGCCCGAATAACAAAAGCGCAGCGCACGGTCCACCTTCCAAAGATGAGAACCGAAAATAGAATCATTCTCGGGCGCCCCCCCCAGACAAATCACCCCTTAGGGAGATGTTGCACGAGACTCGAGAAAAGCCGCCGAAGGGGCGCGGGCAATCAAACAATAGGGGCGACGCTTCGAAGGATCCCCCTCGCAGCGCCACCTGTCCAACAGAAGTCGAGGCGACATCACCAACTGATGGGGCCTTCGTCCCCTCAGATGAGGTCACCGATCTAACCACCGCCTGCGGCGGCGCCGGAGGCTCCAAGAATGACAACTCCACAGGGGAGTGGAATCGACCAATCCTCAGGGTTTCAAACAACACCTTGCCCATTGCGTCATCCAGCACGTTCTTGCTACACTCCATCAGAACCCGAGTGACCCTCCAATCCGAGCTCGGCTTGAAACCATCTTCCACAACCGCAAGCACCTCCCCCCAACGCCGTAGTGCCTCACCCAAGCCGTGAACCTTTCGAGAGAGGAAAGGAACCCCTCGCACCTCCGCAACACACACCTCGACGTCCGTGCAAGCCCCATCGGCAAAACGCAAAGGCCTCCAGAGGATGTCTTCGAACGCACCACGCGCAAACAACCTTACACGTTGCTCCGCAGAGAGGCCACGAACGCAGCACCTGGATTCATCCAAAACAACCAAGTCCTCACCGAATAGGGGACCAAAGTGTTAACATATATATTAGTTTCCTTTGTATCTCTCTGTTATTTTTATTTTCAGTCGTATGCTTTATGTAATTTACCCATAGGCTACTCTCCTATATAAGAGAGCCTAGGGCTGATGGAATAAATATCTCTTTCATTTTTCCCAACATGGTATCAGAGCGACGGTCCTAGACCGGAGTTCTCGAAACCCTAACCCTATCCCTACCCCACCCGCGTACCTCTCTATCTCTCACCGTCGCCGGCGCATACGCGCGACCGCCCTCGCCACGCGTGTCCGCCCTTCGCGCCTGCACCTAGCGCTCTAGCCCTCGCGCGCTCGCCCTTGCGCGCGACTGCGCACCTGCGTGCCCTCGCAACTGCGCGCTCGCCCTCGTGCTGCGCGACTGAGCACCTGCCCTCACGTGCCTGCTCTCGCGCCCCTGTGCTCTTGCATGCCTGCGTGATTCAACGGACCCCGTAGAGCCCTAAGCGTGTGCTCGTGAATCAGCCCTAAAGCGCACACCGTCAACTAAATGGGTTTAGTTGCTTGAGGTCTACACATGCAACTAAACCCGTCTATATCTGTGTAGATGAATCTTATCTTCAGTCAACTGCTCCAGTCTTCAGTTTCCAGTATGTCAGAAAGCAAGGCGGATATTGCATCCATTGGCGCCTTTCGTGGTCCAGCGCTTATTGTAAAGATGGATGGTACGAACTATGAACTGTGGGCGATGCAGTTCATGAGTATGATGAAGTCAACTGGTAAGAAGCACATTCTTACCGAAGAAGAGCCTGCTTAGAAGACTGGAGACAAGGATACAAACGCTCTAATGCCGATCATTCCTTGTTTGTACAGAAGACTTCAAGAGGTATTATTGCAATTATGGTTTATGTAGATGACATCTTGATTACAGGAGATGATGAACAAGGAATAAAGCAGGCGAAAGAAAAGCTGGGTAGCGAATTTGTCACTAAGGATCTTGGAGTCCTTAGATATTTTCTGGGGCTGGAATTCGCCAGAAATCCATATGGGCTAGTAATGACGCATAGAAAATACGTTACGGACCTGTTGAGTGAAACAAGTATGCTTGGGTGCCGGCCTGCTACAACACCAATGGACCCTAGCATGAAGCTATATGATGATAATACAGAGGAGGTGGACAGAAGAAGATACAGAGAACTGGTAGGCAAACTGTTGTATGTCATGATCACTAGGCCCGATATATCCTTTGCAGTAAGTTGGGTGAGCCAGTTCATGGAGCAACCACGTCAGGTCCATATGGATGCTATACATATGATACTCAGGTACCTCAAATCATCTCCTGGTGCAGGCTTGCCATTCAAGAAAGGCAAGGGTATTTCTATCTCAGCATGTGCAGATGCAGACTATGCAGGCTGTCCCAAGGACAGGAAGTCCACCTCTGGGTTTGCAGTCTACGTTGGAGATTCTCTCTCTAATCTCATGGAGGAGAAAGAAACAGACGGTGGTAGCCAGGTCTAGTGATGAATCTGAATATAGGGTTATGGCCCAGGCTAGCATAGAAATGATGTGGGTAAAGGCTGTGCTTACAGATCTATGTATAGATGTACCACTTCCTATGAACTTAGAATGTGACAATCAGGCAGCCATGTTCATTGCAAACAATCCAGCATTCCATGAGCGAACCAAGCACATTGAGGTCAACTGTCACTTCATACGGGACATGATTCAGAAGGGGTTCATTGCTACATCTCATGTTACTTCAGAAAATCAAACTGCAGATATATTCACCAAGGCACTACGAGGCCCATTCCAGAAGTGTGCGTCCAAGCTGAGCATGATTGATATCTATGCTCCAACTTGAGGGGGAGTGTTAACATATATATTAGTTTCCTTTGTATCTCTCTGTTATTTTTATTTTCAGCCGTATGCCTTATGTAATTTACCCATGGGCTACTCTCCTATATAAGAGAGCCTAGGGCTGATGGAATAATCATCTCTTTCATTTTTCCCAACAGAATCCATGCAAACGCGAGCATACAACGCTCCAATCAATTCCTTTACGTAAGGCAATCCCCACAGTTGCCCCGCCACCAGTACCCCCCTTCAACGGCCGCCCATGCAGAGCGCCTTCCTCGGACCTCCCCCTCCCCTGAATACAAGCATCAAAAGCATGGACCCCCCCCCCCCCGGCCACAACGGTCTTCGCAGAGTCGGCACCAGGGAGTAATAAAGCTCCACCAGCTCCCTTCGAAGCAACAGGCGAACTGGATCCTTGCACAACCTGCGCAAAAGATCTCAACCCCTTCCCCACCACAGGAGCCAACCCCAGCGACGCAGCTTGCTTTCCCTTCCCACTCCCAGGTAGGAGAGTATCCGTGCGAGCAGAAGAGTCAGCCCGACCCATGTCGAACCAGCAGGAGTCCTTTTTGTGCCCAACTCTTCCACAACCGAAGCATCTTGCAGGGAGCCCGTAGGTCGGCGCAACGTGACCCCGTTCGCCGCATCTAAAACAGCGCTTACCCGGCTTCCGATGAGATACATGCACCTAGCCTCCCCTCCCCCTTAGATCATCCATTAGCTGCATGCCACCACCACCACTCCCCCGGATCACCGCGCTTCCCTTGTCGTCAAGCCTAAACGCACGGCCATCGCCCACCACGCTAGCCGAGCTCTCCATGCGTTTACCAGGAACGGTAGGCGCACTACTGATAGGTGCCTTTGGTCTCCACGAAGTCCTTCTAGTTGGCTTGATCGCTCTCCAATCACCTTCGGTCTCGAGCACTCCCTCGGAATCGTCACGTGCCCTTGCCTTCGGCCTCCACCAGCGCTCCATCTCCACGTCCCTCCCCCGGCGTGTGCACTCGGGAACCCGTGTTGCGTGCGTGGGCGAAGGGCGTGGTTGAACAGATGCTCCAGAATATCAAATGAGATGTTTATTCCATAGAGTTAGGGTCTCTTATATAGAGAGAAAATCCTAGAGAGTACAAGAGTTACGGAACCCGAAGGGTCACGGGGGTTTACGGAACTCGACGGGTCACAGAGAGTTACGGAACCCGAAGGGTCACGAGGGTTTACAGAACTCGAAGGGTCACAGAGAGTTACGGAACCCGAAGGGTCAAGGGTGTTACAGAACCTGAAGGATTACAAATATAAATGTAAATATAATAACTCTAACAATGATAATATTCAGATGAGAGATTTTTTTAGATAATTAGGATATATTTTACAACATGATGAAGAAATTGATGGAGATGTTACTAATAGAATAAATGTAGGTTAGATGAAGTGGAGATGAACCTCTAATGTTCTCAATGATAAGAAAGTTCCTTTGATTATCGAAGGAAATTTTACAAAGCAGTCGTAAGATCTGCTATGCTCTATGGATCTGAATGTTGTCATGTGAACCATCTATGCATAGAATGACGGTGGCAGAAATGAAAATGCTAAGGTAGATGCGTGGACGCACACACGTAAAAATAGGATTCGGAATGATCCAATCAAAAGGTAAGTTGGTGTAGCTCCATTCGATGATATATGCGAGAAAATTGCTTAAGGTGGTTTGACCATTTGCAAAGGAGGTCAGCTGATGCACTAGTTAGGAGATGCAAGTTTTGGGATGTTGAGCCCGCTAAGAGAGGGTGAGGAAGGTCCAAGAAATGTTGGAATGACGGCGGATCTTGGTTTTTTGAATCTAAGCCCTAGAATGACCCAAGATAGATCTGAATGAAGGCAAAGAACCCATGTAACCGACCCTACTTAAAGGCTTTGTTGTCGTTATTGTTGTTGTACTCAACCATAAGTCCATGATCTACATGAGAACCCCTCAACCATGAGGGAGGCAAATTCAGGACCAAGTGCTCTAACACTGAGTATCATCAAGGGGCTGATTCTCTGAGCCAAAATAAGATACAAGTGGGTGTATACGATATATAATACTGTTTTCCCAAGATCCCTTTATCAATGTGGAGATATGTCGTGAATCCTAACCTATCAGTTGCGGAATTGTTAAAGTTCCGTTATTAGAATTAGGCTAGAATCCACCATCCAAAAATGGGAATATACCATCCTTAATCTTTTGTACTCTCTTCCTTCTCTCGACATAGTGAAAAATGGTCATCACCGCCCACGAACGTGGACCGTGGACCAGTTCTGGGTAAACCTAATAAATTTGTACATTCATGATTCATGTAATTGTATTTCGGTGCTTGTTATCTGCTGCATAATGAAAATACAACTAAACACAATTCAGCACTTCAACAAAATACTGGCAACAATTCAGGCTATATGAAAAAAAAATTGAAAGGCAAAAGTTTTGGTGAGCAAAAACATCTATCATACATAATTATACACTAACAAAGAGGTGTGATAGCAAATATACATACATGATTTTATTATGTAATTTTTTTTTTGTTTGCAACTCATTGAAATGGTCAAACAATACTTACTATGCCAATGGCAAATTATAGACTGACATAAATGAGAGATGGAAGCTGTGTCACTATAATCAGATTTTATATAACTTGCTTTATTCAGAGTTCAGGAGCAAAGACATACAATGTTGCTAGCTTCCGCAGAAACTTGAGGTCATCGGGAATTCCTCCCTGCACAGAGTCTGAGTTGTCAACCACCTTCCTGAGAAATTCACATTTGTCCATAAGCTATTAATCCAAGTATAATTTATGACTAATAAAAATGTCTGCTCCAAAATATCATACAGCTCAGTAATGTGGCATATAGTCGCATCTGTGAAACTACAATTGCATTTGATTCCTGGATTAAATCCTTCATCATCAAGACTAGCAGAAGAATCTACTGCTGCACCACTGCATGGATCTCCAGTTGTGTTCCAAGATATAGTAGACAATGAGGATGAAATACCCCAGCCCGAAAAAATTGAGTTCAGTGCTCTTACTGTCAAATCAGAAGACTAAATCAATAAAATCGAGCGAAATAAACAAATTATGCATGTTATTTGTAGCATATATTACCTATGCAATAATTAATAGTCCATCCAATGGACTTTAACATGAATTTAACTCCTTAAGATTGTCCTAAAACTTGATCTACCGGATAAATTGCTTTGCAACAGTTAAAATATATTCTTAAGAGAGAATTGGATATTGCTCATACAGGATTGGTTTCATATAACTCAACTGGCAGGATGCTCAAAATAATACTTTCTGTAGCCTGAAGCGTGATAATGGTTTTACCTCTCTATAATATTGGGGTGAAAATGAATGGATGATCATCCATCGCGGAAGCACGTGGAGATTCGAAGAAGAAAATGCGTGATATAACGGTGGCCCGTCACCTCTCATGCTCATCAGAGAAGACATTTCACTAAGAGGAAGAAAAAATACATCTCCCTCCATTTCCTCGTTCTCTTTCTCTCTCTCTCGTTATTGTGTCTTATTGTGTGTTGTATAATCATTGATTCACTACCCCTCTTTTTATAGTCCCAGTACAATCACAACTTGATTATATCAATCAATATTAATCAATCAAAGATCATAATAAGATTTTATTACATCTAACCTGTTGAGATTCTTATATATCTTGGTCTTTATTTATATTTGTTTATCTTTCATTTTATCTTATGTAATTTTCCCATAGAGCTTTTCTCCTATATAAGAGAGCTCTAGGGCTTTGTGGAATAAAACTTTATTTTTCCCTTTCATATGGTATCAAAGCGACGGTCCTAGACCGGAGCCTATGCCCTAGAGTCGTACCCCCACCAAAACCCAAGCGCGTGACGCCCCACGCTCATGCGCCGCCCGCGCCACCTGCGCGTTGCCGTACGCCACTCGAGCCACCCTGCGCATCATCGCACACCGCCAATACCGCATGTGTGTTTCCAGCGATGCATGCCCCCTTCTGTTTGTGCCACACCACGTACGGCTTTCCCATGCGCCGCCGCCCTGTGAGGGTGGTGGTCCCTGCCCTTGCACTGCCACCACCCGTAGGGTTTCTACATCGTGCTCTTGGGTACTTAGGGTGTGACGTGATTATCTAAAACACCATAGTTACCCAAAGGAATCTCCAAAAGAATAGAAGAGGTTGTGGTATGAGTTTACACCCACAACCATCTTTCCGTATGTCAATGTAGACGCGGGTATTTCTTATTGTTGGCCCAGTCTTGTAGATAGTTGTCATCATGTATGACAACAAATCGGAAGTTCCATCCCTGGGTGATTTCAAAGGTCCAATACCCATCATCAAAATGGATAGAATAAACTATGAATTGTAGGTCATGCAGTTCATGAGTTTAATGCAATGCAATAGCAAGAAGCACGTCCTCACGACAGAGGAGCCACGTGACAAGACTGGGACAAATGCCTCATGGGAGGCAGATGATGCATATGCACATGTGTGGCTATCCGGGACTGTGTCCACAGAGATAGCTAATGATATTTTGAGTCAGCCTACTACAAAGTCTATGTGGGATATCCTCGCCGCTACATATTCTCCGACGAAGAATGAGTCAAAGATATTGCATGCTTTGCAGCTCCAGCACGATATCTTCACATCGAGGCAGAATGGTCGCCCCCTTCATACCCTCTATACTTCTTTGAGGGGTATGTTTGAGAAGCTACATGGGTACATTCCCTTGACAGCTACGCCAGAGATGCTCAAAGCATTCAGACTCTGTGATGACTGGGGCCTTTCTAGCATCCCTTGACCCTGAGTATGATGTTGCTTGCGCCCAGATTCTTACTGATGCTACCATTCCTGCGATGGAGGATGCATATCGTGGATTGAGTAGACTATTTATATCCTCGTGTAGTACTTTACAATCTCAGACATCTTTAGCTATGGTTGCGTCTTGTGGTAGGGGAGGCCCTAGCTGTGGCAGAGGAGGAGTGGTCGACCCCATCAGTCGTACACCTACTGCTACAGGTCAGGCCACTCTGAGAAAATCTGTTATTCTAAGCATGGGTTTCCTGCTTCAGCTCGAGTTGCAGAGCAGACACAACATGCTGGGAGTCCATCATCTGTTTCTGACCAGAGATTTGACGAGCTTGTGGCGCGACTCGGGGAGATTATGCCTACTTCTGGGTCAACCAGTTCTCCTTCAGGATCCACAGAGGTAGCTGCCTCAGCATCGATATCTACATCAGGTATAGAATATGCCTTCACTAGTTGTTACAAGGCTGACTTGTCAGAATGGATCATGGATTCAAGAGTATCCCATCATCTCTGTGGTGACAGAGGCCAGTTTAGTGATTTTTGTCCAATTCAGCCTGGACATTCTGTTGTGATAGCAGAAAGGGCACACTCTCCCATTACCGATCAGGAGGAGTGCAGTTGACTCCCGCAATGAGGCTTCAGAGTGTCTTTTATGCTCCTGAATTTTCTATGAATTTACTATCAATTAGTCAAATCACCAAAGATTTACATTGCCATGCCATATTTGATCCATCTTCTCTTGTGTTTCAGGATATACTCGCGGGCAGGATGATTGGATTTGGCCATGAGCAAGGGGGTCTCTACATACTACGCAATCTCCGTATGTTGGTGCCTCTTCTCTTCGCACTGGATCTGTTTCTCCATATATATGGCTTCTTTGATTTGATCATCTTCCTCTGCAAAAGTTGTGTCACGTTCTTCCACAGATTTCTCCTCGCTCTACCTTTCAGTGCGAGGCCTGCCAGCTTGGGAAGCATCATCGATCCACTTTCCAGAGTCGTCGGTATCGGAGTAGTCATAGTCTATTTGAGTTAATCCAATTTGATATTTAGGTCTCATTCGTGTCCCAGATCATCAGGGAAATAGGTTTTATCTTGTTGCAGTTGATGAGTTTTCAAGATTGTCTTGGGCTTTTCTTCTTAAGAACAAGTTTGATGTTGGTCTTGTGTTATTCAGTCCTTTATAAATGAAATAAGGAACATTTTTTCAGCAAAAGTCAAGTTTAAACGTTCAGATAATGCACTAGAATTTTGCATTACTCGGTTTTCTTAATTCCTTAGGTCTCATGGTATTGTGCATCAGACATATTGTCCATATACTTCCCAACAGAATGGGATGGTTGAACGAAACACTGACATCTTTTGAATGTTACCAGAAATCTTTTGATTCAGAGCCATGATCCTCATTCGTATTGAGGGGATGCGGTTCTAACTGCTTGCTACTTGGTAAATCGTATGCCCTCCTCAATTCTGGGGGAGAAGATCTCGTTCTTGATTGTGTTTCCCGAGACGGATCCTTTCACCCCTCTTCTCCAAGCGGCGCTCCAACGCCCCCCTTGTTGGCGGCGGCGAGCTCTTCAAGCGGTGCTGCCCTTGGCCCTGGGTAGTGCCACCCTTGATTATAGGCAGCATCTCTCTCCTAGGTGACGCAGCATGTGGCACACAGTGCCCTCCTCAAGTGATGCAGCCCCGACCCTCAAATGGCGCACAACCTCCATCTTGCTCACAAGGAGGCAACGCTAACCTCCATGCAATGGTCTCCAGGCGGGGCGCACCCTAATCATCCGATCCAGCAGGCGGCTCAGGCCGTTGTTCATCTACAAGCGATGCAGGTCATTGTTCATCTCCCAGCGGCACCGTCTTCTCTGCAAAAAGCCCCTCTGATGTCGCACCCTTCCAATAGGCGACGCACTCCCATTGAATCCCTTGGGCGACGTGTGCTCAAGGCAGGGTTCCCACTTGGGAACCCTAAAATAAAGCCCTAGCGGGTTGGGGCTCGTAAAAAATGAATGTTTTTTACCAGGTCTGATAGCAGTCGAAAAAAAGGGCTGCAAGGTAAAAAAAAGGGGAGGAATTGACGTGGAACTGTCTTTCCACGGATTTTCAGAGGTTTGTTGTGTGACTGTCTACCGTGGAAATACCACGGACCTATCAGGAGGCGTTGCAGAGTAGCCAGTGGCGTCTAGCTATGGAAGAGGAGATGGCAACTTTACAATCTTGTGGTACATAGAGTATTGTACATGCTCCACCAGGTACGTCTGTTATTGGCAATAAGTGGGTGTTTACTGTCTAACATCGAGCCCATGGTACTGTGGATAGATATAAGGCCAGGTTGGTTGCTCGTGGGTTGACCCAAACCAATGGGGTGGATTACTAGAACATTTTTTCTCGCATTGCACGTCATTCTACGCTACGGATTCTTATTGTTGTTATTGTGGTACATGACTGGCTGCTTTTTCAATTAGATGTAAAGAATGTGTTCTTGTATGGTGACCCGCGGGAGGAAGTTTACATGCAACAGCCACCGGGGTTTGCTACTGAAGGGGAGTCCAGTATGGTGTGCTGTCTTCACAAGGCCATATATGGCCTTAAGCATAGTCCGAGGGCTTGGTTTCAGAAGCTCTCATACTTGATTGAACAGAAGGGATTTGTCAGATCCACTGCAGATCATTCTCTTTTTGTTAAGAGAACTCAGAGAGGTACAGTTGTTGTTCTGGTTTATGTTGATGACATCATTGTTATTGACAGTGATGAATAGAGTATTCAGGCAGCTGAGGATTTACATGGACAACAGTTTGTGACCAAGGAATTTGGTATACTACGTTACTTCCTTGGCTAGGAGTTTGCATGAAATCAACAGGGTATGGTTATGATGCAAAGGAAGTATGTTACTGACCTTCTATCTGAGACAGGCATGACAGGATGCAGACATGCCGCTACAACAATGGATCCTAATGCTATGCTCTATGATGATGACTCTGAAGAAGTGGATAAGAGATGATACAGAGAGCTGGTAGGGAAGTTGTTATATATTACTATTACCAGCCTGATATATCATTTGTTGTGAGCAGACTCCGCCAATTTATGGAGCAGCTTAGACAGGCTCACATGGATGCATTGTGCATGATTTTGAGATACCTGAAATCTTCTCCAAGTGCGGGTCTCCTTTTTAGAAGAGATACATCTCTCACAGTTACCGGATGTGTAGATGCGGATTATGTTAGGTGTCCCAAGGACAGGAAGTCCACCTCAGGCTTTACTGTGCTTGTTGGTAGCTCATTGATTTCATGGAGGAGTAAGAAACAAACAGTTGTTGCTCGATCCAGCGTTGAATCAGAATATAGGGCTATGGCCCAAGGGAGTATGGAAATGATGTAGGTGAAGTCCATTTTTGACTGACCCATTGAGGTATCTCTTCCTAAGTACCTCAACTATGATAATCAAGCAACATTGTCCATAGCTAATAATCCAGCTTTTTATGAGAGAATAAAACACATTGAGGTACATTGTTACTACATTCATGACGATCCAAAAGGGACTGATCTCCACTACTCATGTTGCTTCAGGCGATCAGATTGCAGACATGTTTACCAAAGCTCTAGCAAGGGGTCCTTTTCACTGTTGTTGTTCCAAGCTGAGCACGATAGACATATATGCTCCAGCTTGAGGGGGAGCGTTGAGATTATTATATCTCTTGGTCTTTATATATATATTTTTATTTATCTTTCGGTTTATCTTATGTAATTTTCCCATATAGCTTTTCTCCTATATAAGAAAGCTCTAGGGCTTTGTGGAATACAACTTTATTTTTTCCTTTCACATAACCAAATCTCCTTCAAGGATTACGAGGAATCCAACTCTACCATAATAAGATTCTACTCTACTTGATTCTACACTGGAGCATCTTCATCACTGGCAAGCTCACATCGCAAGTCGCCATTGGTTGCCTCTAACTTTCACATTCATTAGTAGGTACCCTCAACGTACCTTTGTTTGGGCACGCTCGCTCAATCAATGGTGTGTCTCTTGACAAAGCATTGCATATCACTCGTGACTAGAGAGTGTTACATCATCCTCTAGCAAAGGGAGTCACACTCCATTCTCTTTCTTGCATGCTCCTACGATAGAGTTGCTAATAAGCATTTTTTCTCTTCTGATACTACCAATCTTGGTAAATGTTGGAGCACTATTACCTTCTGTTGAGATATTAGTTATTTTTCATGCCTTTTATGTATTATTTGTTTCAATTATCTTCTTTACGTAAGTTACCCAACAAGTTACTCTGCTATATAAGAGAACACTAGGGTTTCATGAATAAACAATTTTCATTCTTCTTTTTTCTCCACATGGCATTAGAGCGACGATTCTAGATCGGAGTTCTCATACCCCATCATGCCCTATACCTCACGGTCCTCACCTGCAGACCTCTTCCTCTCCAAGGCCTTAAATGCCAGATTTCGGTTTCGTTTCAGAGACTGACCGAAATGAACTTTCAGTCATTTCGGTCTGTTTTTCAACAAAGCCCCCCAAATTTCGGTCAACATCGGCCATTTTGGTCGGATTTCGGTCACCCACCGAAACTGAAATTCGGCCGAATTCTGTCGGAATTTAAGGCCATGTTCCTCTCTCTGCGGGTCCACCTCCGCGAGCCGCTACCGCCGCCACCGCTGCTCCTTCGTGTGCGGGTGTCGTACGATCCCAGCCATCCGTAGGGGCCCTCCTAACCATTACGTGTGTCGCCAACTACTGCGGAATCATCTGTGTGCGGAACCTTTTCCGACCCACGTAGGCATTCTTTTCTCCTCTCAGTGACTAAACTACAATCTCAAATGGTCTGAATTTGACCAAGAAACGAGATTTCAGATCTATAAATCTCGTTTTTCGACCTTAGCACGATTTGAGGAGTAACGAGGATGGTTGTATGAGTCTACACGTACAACCAATCATTCATATGACCGTGTATACTTGCTCGAAACAGTCTATTTCCTCAGTTGAGTTCCGTTTTTCAGCCTTCTTTCATCATTTCAGTAAACAATGGTGATGTCTTCTCTTCATTCGGTGCCTTCAAGGGCCCGGCTCCCATCATGAAGATGGATGGTACCAACTATGTGTTGTGATCTATGTAGTTTCTGACCCTTATACAGTGCAACAACAAGGAGCACATTCTAACAAAGCCAGAGCCGACGGACAAGACTGGGGACAATGCTTTATGGAAGTAAGATGACCTGTATTCGTGTATTTAGCTCTCGGGACCCTCACCACAGAGATAAATAATGATATTGTGAATCAGCCCACCATCAAGGCAATAAGAAATATTCTGGCATCCACTTACGCCCAAGCAAAGAACGAGGTCAAGATTCTTCAGCTTCAGTTTAACATATACAGGGCAAAGCAGAATGGTCATGCATTGCACACGTTCTACTCCTCACTTCGTGGCATGTTCGAGAAGCTTTACATCTTCATGCCGATTATGAATTCCACAGAGCAGCATATGGCATAAAGGAATTCTACGATGGTTGGAGTTTTCTTGGTCGCACTTAACCCAGAGTATGAGGCAGCACGAGCACAGCTCCTTACTGGAGCAACCATACCTCCCATGGTGGAGGCTTATAGTCATCTCACCGGGCTTCTTATTCAACATGCTGCCACCACACAGCCTTCCTCAGCGATGGTTGCTTCTCGCGGTAGAGGAGGTCCTACTCAATTCAGATGGCGTAGTCCCCGTGGCAGAGGTGGTGGGCGTCAGTGTGATCCCTGCACCTTCTGTCATTACCTAGGACATTCTGAAGACATGATATCGGAAGCACAGATACCCTGCATCTGCTTGCGTGGCGGAGCAGATTGAGCCTTCAAACACTATAGCTCCTCAGGAAGATCCACGCCTTAATGACATTAACTCCCGTATACGGGAGATCATTACTCCAGTGGTCGACACTACCAGTACATGATCAACAGATATCGCACCTGCAGTTAGAGCCTCTTCAAGCTCCTCAGATATCGCACGAACTTTTACCGGTTGTAGCAATGCAGATAAAGACAGAATGAATCATGGATTCGGGTGCTTCTCACCATCTGTATGGAGACAGAGCTTAGTTCAGGCCTTACAGGTCTATACCCCATGGTAGATGGGTTGTCATTGCAAATGGAGTTCACTTACCCATCACAGGATAAGGAGAGGTGCATTTGACGCCATCCATGCGTCTGCAGAATGTTTTATATACTCCTGATTTTCAGATGAACTTGCTTTCTATTAGTCAGATTACAAAGAATATGCATTGTCATGCCATTCTTGACACATCTTCTCTTGTGTTTCAGGGCATTCTCACAGGCAAGGTGATTGGATGTGGCCATGAGCAGTGGGGGCTCTACAGACTAGTCCATCCTCCTCATGATAGTGCCTCTATTATTCCTATTAGACCAGTCTCATTGTAGCTATGGCACCTTAGATTTGGCCACCTTCCTCTGCAAAAGTTGTGTCATGTCCTTCCACAAATTTCCACGCGATCTTCCTTCCAGTGCGAAGCTTGTTAGCTTGGGAAGCATCACCATTCTTCATTTCCATCTCATCAGAATAAGAGTAGTTCTAATTGTTTGAGCTCCTTCATTTAAATATATGGGGTACGAGTCATGTCCCTGATCACCTGGTACACCGTTTTTATCTGGTTGATGTAGATGACTATTCTAAACTTTTTTTGATTTTCTTGTTAAAGAATAAGTCTGAGGTTGGGTATGTCATCAAATCATTTATTAATGAGTTAAAGGATATTTTTATGTTACTGTCAAGTATTTACATTCTGATAATGTCTTAGAGTTTCGCACTTTACAGCTATCCGAGATTCTCGATTCTCTTGGCATTGGATTCCAGACCTCGTGTGCCTATGCATCTCAGCAAAACGGTGTTGTCGAGCAAAAACATTGTCATTTACTCAATGTGACCAGAACCCTCTGATTCAGAGTCGTATTCGTCGCTCTTATCGGGGTGATGCGGTTCTCATCGCCTGCTACTTAGTGAACCATATGCCATCTTCTATTTTGGAAGAAAAGGTTCTTTTCTCGGTTGCGTTTCTCGAGAATGATCAGTTCTCCTTTACACCCCGTGTGTTTGGATCTGTGGCCTTTGTTTACAATCTTTCGCTTGGTCATGACAAGATATCCCCCAAACGACAGCAAGGGTCGGGGAAGCATCCTCTTGCGAGTTACTACATGCCATCATAATTGAGTTCCAAAATGTGTCACTGCAGTCCGTCTTAAGCTAGAAATTGTTCGCTTTAACCCAAACTACTCTCATGGTTCTGCAATTTAAAAAGAGATATTCCAAGTCTTCTTGCTCCTCATAAGGTGAAGTCATTCTTCTCATCGAAGATTTCCATGGAGAAGGATAAATTCTTCGTCGTGAGATCACCATTAGATATGTCTATTTTGAGATATTATTTATATTTTATCTCTTTTATGTATTTTCTATTCTTTCTATTTGCATCACGTAATTTGCCCAACGAGTCTCTCTTCTATATAAAAGAACCCTAGGGCCTCATGAATAAGCAAGTTATTGCTTTCTCTCGATATTGTATCAGAGCTACGATCCTACACTAGAGTTCTCATACCACACTAGTACCCAAGTCCCCATCTAAAGTTTCCCTTGAACTACACACTATCACAACCTCTCGCACAGCCAACGCGTAGCCTCCAGCTACCGTCGACAGCACCTTCGATGCACCAAAAGCTATTGTGGTAGCAACAGCAGCCTTCTGAAGGGCCAACTGCCATCGTCGACAGCACCTGCGACACCTGCCAGCCGCTCCAACAGCCTCCACGTGGCCCCCAGCCACTGTAGGAGTCAATCATGCAACTTTTAGCTGTTATCAGCATAATCTGCGTCCTTCCTTGCTCAACCAACGATCCTCGAGGCCGGTTTCCCTCCTCTCTATCGCAAAACTGCAATTTGAAACGACT
Source organism: Ottelia alismoides (assembly GCA_037367405.1). NCBI lineage: Eukaryota > Viridiplantae > Streptophyta > Magnoliopsida > Alismatales > Hydrocharitaceae > Ottelia > Ottelia alismoides. The sequence goes on from JAZKJV010008662.1 coordinate 681,815, forward strand.
TAGATTTGATCGAAAAATGTGATTGCAAACCTATAAATCATATTTTCAGGCCCTAACACAGATACATGAGTCTATACATACAATCAATCCTCTACATGATCGTATAGACTTGCTCGGATCGATCTACTCCCAGTCGAGTTTCGTTTCGGCATTTTTTTCATGACAGAGAACAACGATGATGTCTTATTTTTGTCTTGTGCCTTCAAGGGCCCGGTTGTCACGATGGACGGAAACAACTACGAGTTGTGGTCCATACAGTTTTTGACCCTTATATAGTGCAATAACAAAGAGCATATTCTGAGAAAGCTAGAACCGACGGATAAGACTAGGGACAATGCTTCGTGGAAGCAAGATGACGTGTATGCACGTGTTTGGCTTTCTGGGACACTCACCACAAAGATTGCCAACAATATTGTGAACCAGCCTACCGTCAAGGTGATGTGGGATATTTTGACAACTATGCATGCCCAAGCAAAGAAAGAGGCCAAGATTCTTCAGCTTCAGTTCGATATATACAAGGCCAAGCAGAAGGATCGTCCTCTACATGCATTTTATTCCTCACTTCGTGGCATGTTTGAGAAGCTTCACAACTTCATACATGTTATCAATTCTACGGAGCATCAGATGGCATACAGGAAATATACGATGATTGGAGTTTTCTTGGCAGCCCTGGACCTAGAGTAGGAGGTCGCCCACCCAAAGCTTTCTACTGGCGAGACCATACCTCCCATGGAGGAGGACTACAGTAGCCTCAGTGGGCTTCTTATCCCACCTACTTCCACCACACAGACTTCATCAGCGATGGCTGCAACTCGCGACATGGGAGGTTCGACATAATTTAGAAGGCATGGTCCTTGTGGCAGAGGAAGTGGACATCAGTGTGGCCCCTGCACCTATTTTGTCGTCCAGCTCCAAGGACACATGCTATCAGAAGCATGGATACCCTGAATTTGTTCATGTTGCTGAGCAGATTGAGCCTCCAGATGCTTCGACTCCTCAGGCGAATCCGCGCCTTGATGATATTGTCTCTCGTATACAGGAGATAATGACTCCTATTGACGGCATCACTAAAGGTTCTTCAGATATAGCAATTGTTGTTAGAGCCTCTTCGAGGTCCTCATATATAGCATATACTTTTACCAGTTGTAACATGGCAGATATGACAGAATGGATCATGGACTTTGGTGCTTCCATCATCTGTGTGGAGACAGAGCCCAGTTCAATTCTTCCAGGTCTATACCCCTAATAGATGGGTCATCATTACGAACGGGGTGTGCTTACCAATCAAAGGACGGGCGGAGATGCATTTGACGCCATCTATGCACTTGTAGAATATTTTATATGCGCATGATTTTCAAGTGAACTTACTTTCTATTTGTCATATCACGAAGGGTCTGCACTATCGTGCCATTTTTAACCCCTCTTCTCTTGTGTTTCAGGACATACTCACGGGTAGGGTGACTTGATATGGTCGTGAGCAGCGAAGGATCTACAAACTGGTCCAGCCTCCTCATGTTAGTACCTCCACTATTCCAACGGAAACAGCCTCACCATACTTGTGGCATCTTCATTTTGACCAACTTCCTCTGCAGAAGTTATGTCATGTGAATGGAAGGCCGTATTGCGATATATCGGTGATATACCGGTATCGACAGGTCACCGATATATCGTTGATATGGTCGATATCAGTATCAGCAGGCCATTTTATTCACAATCTCGTTTCGATGTCGGCGATATGGCGTCGATATATCGATGATATATCGTATCGACATGGTACCGATATCGATACCTATATCGATATGTCCTTCCACAGATTTCCATGCAAGGCTTGGCACCTTGGGAAGAATCACCACTCTCCGTTTCTCGATCGTCAGAATCATAGTATTACTCGGTTATTTGAGCTTATTCACTTAGATATTTGGGGTCCCAATCGTATTCCAGATCATCAGGGATATCGCTTTTATCTTGTTGATGTGGATGACTATTCTAGACTTTCTTGGATCTTTTTGTTAAAAAATAAGTCTGAGGTAGGGTCTATCACTAAAATCTATATTAAAGAAATAAAGAACATTTTCTCTGCTATTGTCAAGTATTTATGATCAGACCATGCCTTAGAGTTTTGCACTTTACAGTTATTCGAGTTCTTCAGGTCTCTTGACATTGAACACTAGATCTTGTGTGCCTATATATAACGGTGTTGTCGAACACAAACACCGTCATTTACTCGACGTGACACGGACCCTTTTGATTTAGAGTCGTACCCCTCACTCTTACCTGGGTGATGCGGTCCTCATAGCATGCTACTTGGTGAACTGCATGCCATCTTTTGTTTTAGGAGAAAATGTTCCTTTCTCAATTGCGTTTACCGATAAGAACATGTTCGCCCTTATACCCCGAGTATTTAGTTGTGTAGTCTTTGTTCACAATCCGATGCCTAGTCATGATAAGCTCTCCCCTAGAGCTGTCAAGTATGCCTTTTTTAGCTACTCTCGTACCCATAATGGGTACCGTTGTTTTGATCCACTTCAGCAAAAATACTTTGTCGGTGTTGATGTCACCTTCTTTGAATATGTTATGTATTTCTCTCCTACAGGTGACAAGTTGACTCCCTCTAACTCTGGTGAGGAGGTATACATGACACCTCCTCCTACGGTTGCACCACCCCCAGTTCCTACTCTGCCTCCACCATCTTCACCACCACCACTACCACCACCTCCTCCAATACCTACACTTGCTCCTGCAGCTGCCCCTGGACCGCTACCTAGTACTGTGACGTAATTTTTACCATGTGTGTTTACTTGTAGGTCTCACATTGTTTCCACTGCTCATTGGCCTTCTCCTCATCTAGCACACCTCAAGTATTTAATGAGCACATTGCTTCTATTGATGTCATTACTAAGTTGTCTATGGAGCAAGATATTTTACAGAATGAGCAGATGCCCTCTCATAAGGGTAGTTTACATGTTCACCATGTGGCAGATGATCTAGATGTAACTATTGCTCTGCGAAAGCAGAGACGTACTTGTGCTACATATTCTCTTGCAGCGCATGTCTCCTTGAACAAACTTTCAGAGGATTTCAGGAGATTTACCGTGGCATTATCAGTCGTGGAGATACCACGGACATATCAGAAGGACATACAGGACAGTCAGTGGCATCTTACCATGGAGGATGAGATGGTTGTGCTACAGTCGTATGGCATTAGGAGCATTGTTACAGCTCCTACAAGAGCATCTATTGTTGGATACAAGTGGGAGTTTATAGTCAAGTGCTGAGCAGATGGCAGTGTAGATAGCTACAAAGCAGGACTTATGGCATGTGGGTTCACCCAAACATATGGTGTGAACTATCAAGATACTTTCTCTCCAGTGATCATGCATTCTATATTGTGTATTTTTCTTTCTATTGTAGTGACACGGGATTGGCTCCTTTACCAGCTAGATGTGGACAACGCATTTCTCTATGGTGACATATAAGAGGAGGTCTACATGCAACAACCGCCTAGGTTTGTTGCTGAGGAAGAGTGTCATAAGGTTCGCAGGCTTCACAAAGCGATCTATGGCCTTAAGGAGAGTCCAAAAGCACGGTTCCAGAAGGTCCTCGAACTTGATAGAGTAATAAGGGTTCGTCGGATCGATTGCCGATCATTTACTGTTTGTTCACAGGACTTGGAGAGGTACAGTTGACATACTTGTTTACATTGATGATATCATTGTTACAGGTGATGATGAGCAGGACATCTAGGCTGCTAAGGACTTCCTAGATCAGTAGTTTGTGACCAAGGACCTTGGAAGTCTAGGCTATTTCCTTATACTAGAGTTTATAAGGAAGCAGTGAGGTCTTGTGATGACCCAGAGGAAGTACGTTACAGATCTTCTCTCTGAGGCAAGCATGATGGATTGCAGCCCTATCACTACTCCCATGGACCTGAGCATGAAATTGTATGATAATGATAGTGAGGAGGTAGACAAGAGGAGGTACAAGGAGCTCATCGGGAAGCTCCTATATGTGACCATGACCATGCTAGATATATCCTTTGCATTAAGCAAAGTGAGTCGGTTTATGGAGTAGCCTAGACAGACACATATGGTCGCAGTCCATATGATTCTGAGATATCTACAGGCCGCACTCGGTATTGATCTTCTATTCAGCAGAAGTACATCCTTTGTCGTTACATCTTGTGCAGATGCAGATTATGCAGGGTGTCCCAAGGATAGGAAGTCTACCTATGATTTTGCAGTGTTCATAGGGAGTTCCTTGGTGTCATGGAGCAACAAACAGACAATGGTTGTCAGATCTAGTGCAAAATCAGAATATAGAGCCATGGCACGGTCTAGTACAGAGATGATGTAGGTCAGATATGTTCTTACTAACCTAATAGTTGAGGTGTCTCTTCCCATGCACATCCAATGCAACAACCAGGCTGCTCTCTTCATAGCCAACAATCCAATCTTCCATGAGAGGACCAAGCATATCGAGGTAGACTATCACTACACTCGAGACATGATAAAGAAGGGCCTTATCTCCACTACACATGTTAGCTCCGGAGATCAGACAACAGATGTACTTACCAAGGCACTAATCAGAGGGCCTTACCAAAGAAGTTGTTCCAAGCTGAGCATGATTGATATCTACGCTCCAGCTTGTGGGCGAGTGTTGAGATATTATTTATATTTTATCTCTTTTATGTATTTTCTATTCTTTCTATCTTCGTTATCTAATTTGTCCAACAGGTCTCTCCTCTATATAAGAGAACCATAAGGCATCATGAATAAGCTGGTTATTATTTTCCTTCAACGGTTTCTGTGTCCCCTTGTAAGATAACGATGCCAACCACCATTAGTAGAATCCTTCATGATGTTTGAAAAATGTGGACCAGTTGCGTCGCATTTTCTTATCGACATCCAACCTCGCTTTGATATCACTTAGTGGGTTAAAAATGGATGTACAATAAATCACCACAGGAACACATGAAGAATATATAGGACATAAAGGTGATCAGTTACTTCTCATGACCAATATAGAAAAACGATCATTAAGAAGAAAAATAAGTATAAATCTCTTTGTTCCCTCACTCTATTTATTTTATTCTCTTTATCTCTCTTGTTGTTGTGTCTTGCCATGTTGTGAGGAATGAATATCCCCTTTTTTATAGTCCCAATACAATCTTAGAACAATTATAACAACTAGTCCTAATTAATCAAGATCATATAGAGATTTGGTAACATGTGATCAAATTTCCTTCAAAGATTACATAGAATCCAAATCTACCCATCGGAATTCTAATTTTCTCAAAAAAGAAATATTCTAATTCTAATATATAGCTGGTCAAAACTACACATAGAAGAGTTTCATTATGTCTATCTAACAAAAAACTTAACCTTGATATGGTCCTTGAGCATGAACTTTATATTGGAAAACGGATAAGGATCTACTTAATCAAAAACGATATTGCACATAATGCAAATGTGTTGGAGAAGATTTCACCAACTTGGGGATTGAGGCCATTAATTGTAACACTCATCCCCCCAAACATAGTCACACATCTAAAACTCACAAAATGTGTGATTGGGTTATAAGTGGTGGGGATTGCTACTTGACAACTTGATCTTAAGCATTTTGGTGGTTGTAAACGAATCCAATTGGGTCCGAACCCAATAAGTTGTCAAGGCCAGTTTTTCTCGATAACGGACCGGGACTTAAACCGGGACGTTACATTAATGGAAGAGGTTGCATTTTTACAAAAGATGTTACTGAATGCTAGAGGTTGGTTATTCATGAAGACCAATTAATGCATAGAGCTTGTAAGCATTCCTTATAACAAGGAGATGCTTTGAAAGAAACAGGCCAGCAATATGCAAACAGCATAGGGACACAACAATAGGGTCGATTATGAGGCGCTCATTAGAGATGACTGCAGGATTTCTGTAATAGTATTGACATTGACCAAGAAAATGAGAAGAAACACCGTGGCCTCATTGGAAGATGGAAATTAGATGCACGGGTTTCGGTACATCTGTAGAGAATAGCAATTGGTGTGAACGTGCAAGAATTTGGAGGATGAGCTCACAGAGAGGCCAACGACTAAAACAAAGGTATATCTGCATGGACTTTACTTATTTTGTAATGCAAGTGAAACAAAGGAGTAGGACCAATGACATATATGTCTAAAGGCTCCAAAATCATGAAAGAGAAACTTGGTTTAAGCAAACAGGAAGTGATATCTATATACCTTATTTAAAAGCCGGTTTTTCATCCATCAATTGACAAGTGGCATCGTTGGTTGTCTTTCCTTTACCCTTCCCGCACATTCCGGTTTTGTAGCTTTCCCTGCTCTTCATCGTTGGGAATTTTCCTTTTCTGCCCTCACTTTTCTCTCCTTGCATCACGGCATATCTTTCCTTCTTTTCCTACACGTGTAGGCCCAGCCGTCCTCTTTTGGACTGTCCTTTGTTGTTCCTGCACATTTCCATTTTCGTATTTCCCCCTAGGCGTCATTGCGTAATTTCTTTTTCTGCCCACGTTTATCCTTCTTTACATCTCGACGTGTCTTTCCTTCCTCATCCACGAGTAAGCCCAGCTGTCCTCTTTCTATTTTAAATTTTTTACGCTTTTGTTTTTACACGCCTCGACTCTTCCTCCTCAGTCGGTTACTCCTTTCTTTGGCTTCCTCTCTGCCGATCAAGCTTCCTCATCTTTCTCTGTCTTCGACCGATCATCCTCTTTTATCCTCCTCTACTCTCAAACGATCTATTTTCCGTTTATACTTTCTTCAGTGGTTGTTGGCTTCTCTTCCGCTGCAGGTGCGAGTACGTTCATTTCTCTCTCTTTTTGCAGATGAGGGTTGTTTTCTCTTTTTTCGGAATTTGTATATTTTTGCTTTTTTTCAGATACTTTCATTATATCTTTCGGTGTGTGTAGTGTGAAAGTCATCCTTCTAAAGGTATGAAGAATATCTTCTTATTGTGAGAATATACGATTTGTTTCTATTTTACTTTTCTGAATTGCCATATTTTTATAGTTTTTTCACTTTTCTTTTGTGACCATCTTCCGAATCGACATATACTTGCTCGAGTATAAGGTTTGATTCGTTTTTTTCTTTGATCAATATATTTCTGCCTATTTCCTCACTTTGATTTCTTTCGACTTTCGAATCTAGATATTCAGACGATGTATTTTCCTGTTTATAATTTCTCCCAGCATGGTTTCTTTTCGTTTTCTGACGTAGATAGGGTTTTCTTATAATTTATTTTCATAATTGATTATTTTATATGGCGTTTGATAGATACTTCTTATAATAAGTATGTAAGCCATATTATCAACTTTATATTGCATTATTGATCACTTTAATCTATACACGGCGAGGTTTTTTTAATAATTACTATTTTCTCAACAGTTTTCTCTTACATCAACATTTTGTTGTATTTTTTTTAGTAATTACTATTTTCCTAACACTGTTCTATTACAGTATGTTTTGTTGGATTCAAAGAATCTGACAATGTTCTATTCTATGTATCGATTGTAAAATTTTCTGTAAATAATTATTTGTTTCTATTAGTATTCTGATAGCATAATATTTGTTTCTTTCCAGTTGAACGCGCTTAACCTTTACAGCTGCTGTATTTTCGTTTATGTCTGCTCCTTTTTTTCCCGTTGATCTGACTTTACTTCTTACTTTCTTCCCAGCATTGTTCTCTTCCATTATGCTTTGTGATTTTGCTAATAGTTCTTGCTGTAGTCATGCTGATTTCCATATTCTGATTTTTCATGCTTTTCTTTCTTTCCCATAAAATGTTCTCTTAACTTATGCGTTCGGTTTAAAAAATCTCGCTATAAGGATGTGGATTACCGAAATGCATTTGTTTTTAGTGTTCTTACTGGATGTCTCTGTAAACATAATGGTAATTGCTTTAATCTGTTGTACGTTTTTTTCACCGTAAATGTAATGGTAGTTGCTTTAATCTGTTGTATGTTTACAGGTTCTTAAGTTATTGTTTCTGTCTATTTCAGTATGCCTTCTCGCATTTGATCGGTTAGTGTTTCTGATACGTTTACAAGGTTTTGGTAGTGGCCATTTAACTGTCTACTGCAAGCTAACAAATACTCTGATAATATATCATGTTTTTAAAAGAGGGTAATAATTTGAGCATATGTTATTTATATATCTGTAATGCACGATTTTATCCCACCTTGCGTGGCTTCTGTATTGATATACTTTCTTAATCTTTTTTTTATTTCCTTTTGTTTTGTATTATCGATCGACATATACTTGCGAGAGTTTAATTTTGATTCGTTTTTCCATGTCAAGATGTTCCTCTGGATGTTTTTTTCTGTCATTTGTTTCGATTTTTTTTCTATGATACAATATGCTTTTTATTTACTAATTTCACAGTTTTCTGTGATTTCTGTGATGCCTGCATATTTTATTTTCCTATTCAATCACTTCTACCATTCATAGTTGCTTCATTTCGTGTATGTCCTTTTTAAAATTCCTTTACTCTAATTACATTCATGAATCGTGCTGTGATCTTAATTTGGTATATACTATCTACTTCCAACTATATATAAGTTGTGGTTGTCAAGGATAATAGTTATAGTTAGCTAATTGAAATATTCCGTAAATAATCTCTATAATAATGCCATGTTTCTCTTTGAAATATTGTGCAATTAATCTTTATATTATTGCTATGTTCCTCTTTGTTATTGATGTGAATATTTTTTTATATGTGATTATGTGTACATATAACACAATTGAACGTGTTGCTGCTTATTTTCTTTATTTGACATAAATAAATTTCTTTATTTTAGGGTGACGAGGCACGCGAGGATAAACAGTTTGTCAGGTAAGCTTGATTGCAAATTAATTTGTTCAATTTGTTTGTTCAGGTTCATTTTCTTCGTGAGAATTGGCAACATATCTTGAGTCTTTTTACCCAAGAACACTTTCGTGGGGTAATATTATATATGGACATTTATAGGATAAATTTTATAATAAGACGTGGAATATGAGTTTTTCAGTAGAATCATTTAATTTCCGATGCATATTAATTATATATTTTGTTGTATATTGACAATAGACTCTGATTCAGAATTGGTTATTTTTTAATGTAGCGATTGTTCTGTAATAAAGTGTTGTCCCATTTGAAGTATATGTTTTTAAAAATTTGTATTAATTGTTCTTCAAAAAACATTCTATTTCTGTTTGAATTAAATGATTTATATTCAAGGTTCACAATCTACGCAGGAAAGAAACTTTCTCTCAGGTAATCTTAATTGTAGGTTGAAAGCTTTAATATGCATGTCCATGTTTGATTTATTTTGTTTCATTTTATATTTTTTGTTACTGACAATTATGTTTGTGTGTTGTATTTATATAAAATATTCAATTTTACTTTGAAGTTCTCGTGTTGAGTTATTCAGTTATAAATACATATCAATTTACCAATGTTTGACCCATGTATATAACAAAAATTTGTAGGAGTAATATGTCTCGCCATAAAGAAACATTGAAAAGATGATGGAAGCAATATACCTTAAATGCAAATGATGCACTCTGAAGGTAGTTTGCTTGGCAGTGCCAATACTATTGGCCATGCAAGTAATATCTCAAGTGTGCCATCAAAAGATGTTTTTAGAAATAATAGATATTATCGTATGAATGTAATTAAGGGAAAAAAGAGAAAGAATTGTCAGTTCTCATAGAATATACGTTGACGAAAGCTCCTCAGATAGAAATTCAAATCTACCTGACACGTGGCAAAACCTCCATCCAGTTCCGGTGGAAACCCTTCAATTCCCTCAGCTCGAGTTTCCTCCTTTCAAAAAAAAGTCAGAGGCATTTCACCTTCCTATCTCTCCGCAGATGTCATCCATCTGCTCCGACAACCCCATCACCCTTACGAGCTCCCCCACTTTCGCGGGCCTCCTAACCTTCCTGGAACTCCCTTCCTTCCCGATTGGGCTAGCTTTCCCACCCACGGTGATATCTTTGAGAAAGTTGCATATAATGGACATCTCATTTCAATTATTTAGAATGAAAGACCAATAGTCAGTTTAGTTATCAAATATTTATGAATACAAAGGAGTCTTGCAAAAAATAAGGTTGTTCATTGTATACATGTCTACTTCCTTTTATGATCACATCGACATGATCACATCGACATTAAACAACCGGTATGTTGATGCTAACATCATTCAACATTAAGAGATTCTTCACTTCGAGTCTATTGCAGTAGTTACTCCTCCTCTCGCAAAATCCTAGGTTAGAAACTATATCTTCAGTTTTTGTTTGGATACGTGTTTTAAAATCTTATATTTCTAATAAAGTTGATATTTTTAATATTTGTCTATTTCGCATCTATATATTATATGATTAATTTTTATTCCATAAAATCGATTTTCGAATAAAAATAACTAGATTTTATTCCAGCCTTAAGGAATAAAGTTTGTACTCTTTAATAAAATTTCAACTACTATTATAACTATTGTATTTGTTTTTTGGAGTCAGACTCGACACCATTGATATTGGTTTAGTGAGGAATTTGTTGTTGTTGTTTGTGTCGTTTTCAAAAGAATTATAGTGTCAATAATTGTTGTTTTGTTATTATCATTTTAATTTAAGTAGAATCAGTTTTATTCATGCTAATTAATCTGCAATGTATCAATGGTTATTAATAACAATTGTATTATACTTCCACTACTTTATCATTTATCATGTTTCTTTTTATTTTTTGTCAATCCACAAGTCTTTGTTATTATAACTTGGTAATGATATCTAACTCTTCTATTTTATTTACCGCCGCGAAGCGCGGGTATACATCCTAGTATTTGTTAAAAAAAGAGAAGAAAAGGACAGGAAATCGTTGTCAATTTCCGTTACATATACGAGCATAACCCGAAAAAAACACAAAAAGCGCACCATAAAAATATGAATTTAGGGTAAAACTGAAGCAAAAGGTTTGTATACGTCGCTCGTTACCTTCAGACGGGTCCGTCCTTGGCTGCCCAAAGACTCCGCCGGGGAGTAAAAGCGGCGAAACAGAGCAAAATATCAAGAAGATGGCGAATTTGGAAGAAAGACGACATCTTGGAGCGACCATGTTTGGGAAAGCTTGGGTCCTTGCTTCCAGTGGCCGTGGTCGTGATGGGTATTAACTACTTGGGCTCGAGAAGAGCTCCAGCAGGTTGGAGTTCCCCACTTTGTGGTTATCCTTGGAATAAATAATTGTAACATACTTGAACGGGAAGAGAGAGGTCAAAAAGGTCGACTGTGGATACTAAAGGCAATTATGGACTTCTAAAAAAATGTGGACAAGCTATCTAAAAGAGATTCTTTTACAGAGTAAATTACAAAAAAGTCCCTAAATTATACACTCAATTTCAATGTCATACTTGAACTTCCAAAAGTAACAATGTGGTACCTAATCTATTGACGTGGTAACAATGAAGTACCTGACTAACGGGAAATGCTAACCATCGTTAAAATTAATGAATTAAAGGACGGAAATACCCTTGTCTATGTCCCTTTGTGCCCTTCATGTGGGTACGATTAGTCCCAAAGCTCGAGATCCATTTTTGGAGCTCATGCAAGGGCCTTACAGGGATTGGTTTGCTCGCCATGACCACCTTTGGAGCCATGAGGGAGGTTAGCATATGGAGATGTGGGTACCTTAAGAAAGAGGGGTCGGTTGGTCTCACAAGCCACCACTTCAAAGCCCTCAAGATCTAAAGGTGTTGTAGGATTTTTGGCGATGACGTCATGGCAGTAATCGGGACTTGAGGAGGATGTTAAAGCTACTGTCTTTGGCGAGGTGCAATGATCTTGGCTACGGCAAGGTGAAAGGTACGGAGGAACAAAAGGATATTGGAGGTGGATCTTACCATTTGTTGGACTCGTTAACGATCAAGCATCGTGTGAGGTCATTGAGGACGAGTTCCTGTCGAGATTGGCTCCAATGTGCGGCCAAGTCAACCACATTCTGCTTGTGGGTCTATCCAAGATCACGAATAAAGGGTGTAATCTCGTTGCTGAGATGGGCCAACCCATCGAGGAAGACAAACGCGATAAGGATCAACCTATATGAGGTATGGGGGGTGTCACGGGATGGATCGTGCTGACGGTGGTGAGTGCCTTTGGGTGGAGGTTGGAATTGTTGGGGCTGGAGGTGTGCAGGGAGGTGGGAGACAGGAGCATGGTGGTTGTCCCAAAGGCATACGACAATGGGTTGAAATAGCTCGATGTGTTGTGGTCGAGGGAGACCGACAATGGGGGATGAGGAGCACAACCACCACCACCATTTTTGGATTCACGGAAGCAAAAGGACCTCCTCGTAGTGGAGAAGCACTAACGAGGAAGAGGTGGTGATAGTGGTGAAGGCTTGAGGCCGTCGCCTTTCTATGTTCGACGATGGTGGCATCGGATCTGGAGGGATTTGAAGAGAGACATCGTCACTCAAAGCTTAGAGAGGAGATGATCGTCAGGGAGTATCCTATGAGGAAGGAGAGGGGATATGTGCGGTCAGATTGGAGATGGAGGCTTTGGGGAAGAAACCCAAAAATGGGTTTTCATCATGAGGGGACGACGAGCCAGTTTCAAAGGGACAAAGATGAGGGTATTTCTGTCCTACAATATATTAAATTAAAGATGGTTAGTCTTTCCCGTTAGCAAGGTACTTCATGGTTACCAAATCAATAGATTAGATACCACATTGTTACTTTTGAAAGTTCGGCTATGACATTGAAATTGGGTGTATAGTTTCGGGACTTTTGTGTAATTTACTCTTTTATATACGATCTTATAAATTTTGCCAATTGCACCACAATCCATGTTTTCTTCACATTTGCCCCAAGCCCTCTACAATTGTTTTAATTCTTACACCTCGAGTCACATGACTAACTCTGTCTATTTTGCCGTAAAAAAATAATGGATTCCATCAAATCTCTTAATACTACTAAAGTTGAGTTTATTCAGCATATGTCGATATGTGTATGTGTTATTTTGCCTCAATTGTATATGCATAGCATTTTCCAATTCTATCACATCTGTCGACACATGTATGTGTTGTTTTGCCTCCATTGCATATACTTAACATTTCCCATTTTTTCCCACCTATACAAGGCAGGGATGACGGAGGAGGCTAGGGATGGATGAGGGGGAGTAGGAAGAGGTCAGGGACGGAGGTGGGGAGGCACGTGGGCCAAGGGGGATGTTGTTGGCGGAGGGGGGAGGGGAACGAGGACGGGGAGGAGGAGGGGGTGGGGACGGAGGTGGGGAGGCACATTGGCAGAGCATGGGGCTCGGGAGAGGCTACAGGAGAGCTCAAGGTAGATGAGCAGCGGGGGCAAAGGGGGAAGTACGGGGGTGGGGGAGGAGCTGTGGAGGAGGAAGAGAAGGGATGAAGAGGAAGAAGATGGGGGAGAAGGAAGAGAAGGGAGGAAGAGGAAGAAGATGGGGGAGGAGGAGGAAGAGGATTTAGGAGACTTTTCAGACTTTTTTTTAATTTAGTTCCATTTCTATCCTCAAAATTAATGTTTGTTTGTGCTGGTTATGGACGGACACTAACCCCCAGGCGCACAAGTGATAGATTGGCAAGAAGTCGAGGGCACAACTGATATTCCCAAAAAAGAAGGGTATAATTGAAATTGCAATATCTCATAGGAGCACAACTGATAAAAGCCCTAAATAATGTCTATTTTTATTTGAGGTTCAGCTCCAGACCCTGATTTCATGTTGTTCAACCGGGTTCTGGTGTTTTTTTTGTTTGTGCATGTGGTAGAAAAGATGATATGTAAGTGCAAGAGATATTGCTTAGATTGATAGCATTGTCTGGTTGGATTTTTTTCGATTATTATGCCTTTCAAATATGGTTATTCTAGAAGACTTCTTTACTGAAGAAGAATCAGACCTTTTTTGGTCTTGCCAAAAACCTCTTCTCATTCATGTATCATGGGCAGTTTTGTGATATTTGCGTAAAATTTGTCTAGACAAAAAAATCAGCTATTTCTTCCATTTACCTTTAATGTGATTTTTGTGTGTTGTTTTTAAAATTGTACTATTTTGTTTTACTTGTGTATGTTGGCAAGTCAAAGTATTTATTATTTTTAAAAATGAAATTTCCTTCATACGTATGGAATTAAGCATTGGTTTATTAATGTGTCATTCAAGTATTAATGTATATTTTCATCTGCATTTGTTATGAGTAAAGCTATTAGGCTTCGATTGTATTCTGAATTCTTGTTTGCATAAATATAGTGTTGAGAAAGATAGTAGGTGTTGTTTAGGTTTTTTTAAGCAAACAATTAGTGAATTTCAGACTTATAATTCCTTCCACTGTGTCGGTGACTGTTGAGAGAGATGATAGTTGTTGCTTATTTTTTTGTTTGAAGTAATAAATTAGTGAGTTTAACGTTGCTTTCCTACTTTCAATATATGGATAAGTTTTAGTTTATACTTTCTAATTAAGAGTTCTATTTGTTTACATTTCTATCACAATGGAAAAGCTACTGTTGCCGACGAATTCTTCCAGGTGATATTCTGTGCTATTAAATTTATTTGTTCACTTTGATTACTCATTTGTTTAGATATAGTTGTACTGATTTGCGTTCGGCTTATGTTTCTTTTGGAGATATAACTAGCCTGGCTTATTCCTTACTGCACACATGTTGGTGGCATAAATAACATTTCATTCTATTCGTATTCTCAGTTTTTTAGCTATTGCTTCAGGTTCAGACATTGATCATTCTTGGCATATATGAATAGGTTAGAATTTTCGTGAAGAAAAAGGTAGAATGAAATCGGTTGACGAGAGGTGAATTGTTTCTAAATATAATAGATTTTGTAGAAAGAAATCCTAAGAAAGCGGGAAATGGGTAAAAGTTATTCCATTGATTTATGGCCAAAGCAGACTATAGCTATGCGACATGAAATACTTATTGGAACCAAAATACCATCCAACAACAAGGTTATGAAACAAATATCTACTATAAACAGGAAACAATAAAAAGAGGTAATGTTGATAATGTACCTTAAGTTACAGATACATCTAAGGTAGATGATGAGTATATTGATGCAGATTTACAAAATAGATTTTTTAATGCGTTGAAGATAAAGTTTGCTGATAGAAAATAAAACACTACATGGTGAATGGATAATCAAATTTGAAAGACATAATAATTGGAAAAAAATCCAACCTGCTAATTCTAACATTTCAATAAATATCTTCAGCAATTACATATGACCAGATGACCCAACAAAGTAAATATACTAATATTGTATGTATGGATGGATGTAACAAAAGGAAGAATAAGAGAATCTAAAAAACAAAACTGAGAGCAATATAACATTTGAAAGACATGAACACAAGGACTTGAGCACAAAATCATAAATTGAAGGAATGAAGATAATTTTATGTCTTTTAGAAACTAACAAACATCTATAGTAATACACCATATATCGTAAGAAGGTATATTAATCAAAACGGTCGCTCCTACTTCTTTTAATGTTGCATGGGGACAAGTAAAAATTGTTTTCCGCTCCGTCAAGTCACCTCTGTCTTTCGTCTCCTAAAAAAATATATGATTTTACCACCCTATTGCTTTACATTGTTGCTTCTGTTACTTGCCTCTACCTGTTTTGTTTTCAGGGGAGCATGCCCTTCTGGGTTGTATTCTTGCCTTTGAATCTCATCTATTTCGCACTTGTTCCTACAAAAGTACTTCTACTAAAAAGGTATTGATTTTTCATCAGTGTTGCAATAATGATATCTAATGGGTGGGATGATTCTCCAACTATTTCTAACTTGCAAAATAAACTTAAATTGAGATGGCAAGGTAACTTTGAATTCTTAACAAATCATTTTGCAGCTTCTCAATTTTAGTATAAATCTGGTATAATGATCAAATAGATCTGAGCCCTTCCTCCCTTATTTTTCATTGACCTACGACATATGACAATTCATTAATGGGCAATGATGATTCGCTTAAATATTTCATGTCTTATTGCAAAACATCCTGAACTTTGAGATTGTGAGGTAACTTCAGTTCACAAAGAATCATGTTGCAGTCTCTCAGTTTTAGCAGACATCTGTTATCATCATCACAGAAATCTGAATCCATATTTATTTATTATTTTTCTCCTTTTACTTCCTATAACCGTCATTAATTTCCTATTAAAATTCTTACATATGATGATTTGCTTTGAACCTTTCTTTCTTCTTCTTCTTCTATTTTCGGTTCTTCCTCAATTCGTTCCGTCCTCCATATCATGTAAAACATGCTTGCAGTTTCGTCACCCTTCTACTTTGCGATGTTTCGAGCTTCTATACTTCAAAATTTTGTGCTCTTTAGAATTTTATTCTTAGCTTTGAATCTCAACTATTGAGTAAAGTTCATGAATTTTTTCCCAAATTTTTTTAGTATTACTTAAATGATGCCAATCTCATGTTTTTTCGTTGCGGATACAGTGTGAATAATATCTATCGAGGGAATTAATGTTTTTTAATGCAAAATATATTATGCATTTCCCTCCCGGTGATAGACATATTTATTTGGTTTGTTATTTAGGATTTTGTAGCATCTGCAATTTATTTACGCCTAACATTTCAATTTCCATACTTATATTGCTCTTATTTTTGAACGTGAGAAAAATTTAATATTTTACTTATGTGTAAGGATTTGAATACGCCCTTTATTTACCGAAATCATGTTTATATGGCTTAAATCATTTTGAATTTCTTTATTTAAAGCATTTTATTTTCAAAATGATATGATGGTAAATGTTTTGCGTTTTTTGAGTATAATGTTGCTAAAAGAATTATTTTATATGCAACAGTTTCATTCTCACATGCATTGTGCATCATTTATGCATTTAAGTTTTCTTTTTATCTATTGAAAAATGTTGTTGCTAAAGTCATTATCACATCCATCTTGGTTAATGTTATTTTTTAATGTTATATGATGTATTATTGTAGATGTTTGCCAAAATTTTTTTACATAACTTGTTTTAAATTCATTCCTTTAATTTATGACTTTCTGCTCCTGTCCTTGAATTCATGTTTTCCGAATGGTATATTGTTCCCACTTTTTTATTTATATTCTCTTATTCTTTCTCATATTCTGCCCATGCATACAATATTGTTATATATTTGTCATTGCTTGGAATGCTATAATTGGTTAGTTAGGATTTTTTTCGTCAATTATTGTGTCTTATAAATTTGTTTATTCGTGTATCGTAGAGTATTTTGTGGTAGTTTAACAAACTTTATCTACAACACATAAACAAGTAGGGGTGTAAACGAGCCGAACCTGAGCGAACCAATCCAGACTCGGTTCGGCTCGTTTAACATACTTTCAGGCTCGGTCTCGGTTCGGCTCGATAAAATGAAAACTGTAATCAGGTTCGGCTCGGCTCGAGTAAGGTTCGTAAAGGTTCGGTTCGGCTCGTTAAAGGTTCGTTTAAGAATAAATGCGTTTAAGAATAAATGTTGTGCATATGTTTCTGTTCAAAGGGAAAACTGCAGTTGCAGGGGAGGGTTTCGTGGGGTTTCGGGAATATAGAATAGGGACTTAGGGAGTGGATGACTGGATGGGTTTGGAAAAATTAGTGAATGTCCCTATGTTAATATAGAATGTATTTTTTACTTGTGTATATACAATATGTATGTATATATACTTTTATATATGTATGTGTGTATATAATCGAACTTTTAACGAACCAAACTTGAGCGAACTTATGTTTTTGAGGTTCGCTTCGTTTATTTAATCGAGCCCAAACTCGTATTCAGGTTCGGTTCATTTATTTTCGAATCGAATCTGAATTGAACTTTTAGTGAGTCGAATCTGAGCGAATGTCGAACCTGAGAAATTTCTGACAGCCCTATAAACAAGGTATAACATTTTTTCTTTGGCACTTTAATTTAGGTCTATCGATTCTTCTTTTTGATTGTCCTATTATGTTTTAACATCTTGGTGAAACTAGTTTTGTTGATGATACCGATCGACTATTACTCATTTAAATGTCTTTTATTGCTAACTCAGGTTTTTTTACTGTTCTGACCATTCACCTCTATCCTCCGATCACTAAAAAAGGTTGCTACGATTTCAGCACCCTTCAGCATTGCAATGTTTATTCTGCTCCTTGCATCTACCTTCTTTTCAACGGCACATGATATTTTAGGTTGTCTTCTTGGCTTTGATCTCATCTATTTCATGGTCTTTCTCCAAAAGTGCTTCCTCTTCACAAGTATGGATTTTCCATCCTTTTTCCCATAGACTTTCTTTATTCTTCTTTGCTTGCCTTTGTGGATTTCGAATGTTTTGCTATTATTTATTCTTGTTATTTGTATAAGAGAACACGCATGTCAAAGTCGGAAATGGGATAGATTTTTTTTAGGGATATTTACCCAGCAGACCCTGAAATCTTTCGAAATTACCTCTACGACCTTTGAAACATCGTAATTCCTCCCACGACCCTGTAATCTTGCTAACTCTTACCCAACAGACCCTGTGGTTAACTCCCATCCATTAAGCCGTTAAAGTTAACCAGATTCTGTTATCTTCTTGTACATTATGCCTATTTTATCTATCAAATTTACCATGAGTGCCACTCCCTCTCCCTCCCCCTGCTTAGCCTCCATTGCTCCCCCCTCCGTCTCGACCCACTGCCCTCGGCAGCCAACCCAGCACTCCCGCCGCCCCCGGCAGCCGCCAGCTCCCCCAGGTCGAGGACGGATCCAACCCAGCACCCCCCACCTCGGCGGCCGCAAGCTCGTTGCCTCCTGCCTCCGCCAGGCCCCCACCGCTCGCCGACGACCAGGGCGGCGGCGCGCCCCTTCACTACGACCTCCGCCTCGTTCGCCACCGGCGCCGCCCGCGTCTGCAGCACCTACACGGGCGTTCCACAGCGCCGCCCTCCGTGCGCGAGCGGCGACCCCACCTCCGACGCCGCGCGCAGCCACGCCGTATCTCCAGCGGCGTCGCGCGGCCGCGCTCCTCCTTCAGCCCCTTGCCGCCACCGCCCTACGTTCCCCCCAGGCGTCAGCACCGTCGTCGACCCGCGCGCCACTACCTCCTCCGTCTGCGTCCCGATCCAGAGCGGCGCGACCACCGCGCCTTCACTGACCTCTCGCCCACCGCGCGGCGACCACCGCGAACTCCTCCGTGCGCGCGGTACCGCGCCCCGCACCGTCGTGCCGCGCCGCATCCCCCAGATCCGTGGGCGGCGTCGTCCGAGCCTTCCTCTCTCCCTGTTTAGCTTTTGAAAAAAAATGAAGGCTCAATGAAACCCTAGAGGGGAAGTTAATAAAATAATGGATAAATTGCGGACCTCCCCTCATAAGGTTTTGAAAATGGAGAGACGCAGGGTTAGGTTAACCGTTAGATGGTAAATTGGTTAGGTTAACTCAAGAGTAACCCAAGTCTTTGACTCAAATATAGTTAAAATTGACGGCAGGGTTTATTGGGTAAGACGGAGCAAGATTACGGGGTCGTGGGAGGAATTACGATGTTTCAAAGGTCGTAGAGGTAATTTCGAAAGATTTCAGGGTCTGCTGGGTAAATATCCCTTTTTTTATCACTTAATGTTGGGGATTTTTACCCGGCAGACCCTATAATCTTTGTCAATTACCTCTACGACCTTTGAAACAACGTAATTCCTCCCTCACCCCCGTAAACTTTCTCCGTCTTAGTGCACGAACCCTACCGTTAAATTGACACATCTAGAGTTAATTTCTTTGGGTTAAAAACGAGTTAATCTAACCAACAATGATCGAACAGCTAGAATTAACCAAGAAAAAAAACGGTCGGGAGGCGTGAGCAGGGCAGGGAGGTGCCGAAGGGGGCTTGACCTGGGGAGGCGCGTGGCGAGAAGGGGATGTGGGGTCGACCTGGGAGGCGTGGGGCGAGAAGGGGACGGGGGGGGGGTCGACCTGGGGAGGCACGGGGCTGGTAGGGGGGAGGGCAGTCCATGGAAGGCGGCGGGGCTGGGGGCGGCGAAGCAGGGGCGAGAAGTGGACAGGGCGGGCCGGAGGGTGGGGTGGGTGCGAGCAGGGGAGGGAGGCGCCGAAGGGGGCTTGACCTGGGGAGGGACATGGCGCGAGGGGGGGTCGACCTGGGGAGGCGCGGGGCGGGTCGGGGGGAGGGGCGGTCCAGGGAAGGCGGCGGAGCAGAGGCGAGAAGGATAGAGCGGGCCGGGGGGTGGGGCGCGAGCAGGGAAGGGAAGCGCCGAAAGGGCTTGACATGGGGAGGCATGGGGCGAGAGGGGGGGGGGTCGAACCTGGGAGGCACGAGGCGGGTCGGAGGGAGGGGCGGGATAGGCAGCGGGCTTTGATTGGCGGCGACAGGGGGCTCAGGTTGGCGATGCAGCGGGCCTGGGAGAGCGAAGGGGCTTCGAGCGGAACTTAGGGAGGCACATGGGGGGGTTTCGAGCAGGGGAGGCATGCCGGGGGGGTGGTCCTTCGATCTGGGGAGGCGCGGGGGGACTTCAACCTGGGGAGGCTTTGAGCAGGGAGGTCGGGTGCTGAGCTGGAGACGAGGCGGGCCGGGGGAGTTTCGAGCGGTTAGCGGGGGGCTTGAGCTGGGGAGGCGGTGCCCGGGGGCTTCGACGCAGCAGGCTCCGACCTGGGGAGGAAGTGGCAATTCCAGTAAATTCAATAATTAAAATAGGTATAATGTAAAACAAGATAACTGAATCTTGTTAACTTTAACGGTTGAATGAATGAGAGTTAACCACAAGGTTTGTATGGTAAAGGTTAACAAGTTTACGGGAGTGAGGGATGAATTACATAGTTTCAAAGGTCGTAGAGGTAATTGACAAAGATTATAAGGTCTGCCGGGTAAAAATTCTTGATATTATATACCATTATTCATATTGATAGAATGAATATATCACATTTAGTGTTATATCATGCATTCTTTACATTGTGGTTTATTACATTATGGCTTATACTCCCTATAATGATCGATTTTAGAAATTAATTTTCCTATTACATTCAGCTGTTATATTATTGTGTTTTTAAAAGCTGATAAATTAAAGACAACATATACAAGTAACATGAGACACATATTCAGAATGTGATAGAATTTATTTATGCATGAAAACTAATTTTATTTTAGGGTTTTTATCAGTTGTGCTCCTCTGAGATATTACAATATCATTTATTCCCCTATCTTTTTGGGAATATCAGTTGTGCCCCTGACTTCTTGCCAATTTATCACTTGTGACCCTCGGGTTAGTGACGTCCATAACCAACACAAACAGACGTTAAATCCAAGGATACGAATGGAATTAAATTAATAAAAGGATTGAAAAGTCTAATGCATCATCTTCCTCCTCCTCCTTCGTCTTCTTCCTCCCTTCTCTTCCTCCTCTCCCATCTTCTTCCTCTTCCTCCCCTCCCATCTTCTTCCTCTTCCTCCCTTCTCTTCCTTCTCCACAGCTCCTCCCTCCTCCTCCTTGAGCTCTCCTGCAACCTCCCCCGAGCTCCCTGCTCTGTCCACGTGCCTCCTTCCATGTCCTTCTCCTCCCCCTCCTCCGACCCCCTGCACCTCCTCCGCCCCTTGCACCACCCCCGCATCTCCCCCCTCTGCCCCCTGCACCGCCCCCAGCACCTCCCCTCTTCCCCAGCACCTCCCTCTGCCCCCTGCATCTCCACCTGGCCTCGTCGGCCCCGCCCCCTGCACCTCCCCCTCCCCCTGCCCCGTGCCTCCCCCTCCCCTAATGCCTCCCCCTGCCCCCGTCACCCCCGCACCCCACGCCTCCCCCTCCCCCTCCCCCTACGCCTCCCTCTGCCCTCGTCGCCCTGCCCCCTGCGCCTCCCCTCCCTCTACGCCTCCCCCTGGCCTTGTCGCCCTCGCCCCCTGCGCCTCCTCCTTCCCCCATCTCGCGCCTCCCCCTACGCCTCCCCCTGCCCTCACCCCCAAGTAGGGATGTCAACGGGTCGAGTTTGGGGTGGGTATTACTATTTCCAAACCCATACCCATTTATAATATCACTACCCATATCCGTACATTTAATAAACGGGTAATTTCTAGCGGGTACCTATATACTCGTCGGATACCCGTGTACCCAATGGGTACCCATATCTTTGACATGATAAATCTTAATTTGTTTATAAATGTATACAAGATTTTCACATCATGAAGAAATAGAGTGATATATGTAATATGGTGATTCATAAAAATGGGCAATCTATAAAGAATATTAAAGGTTTATATATGTTAAGTGTTTAACTCTTTTGTGTTGATAGTTTTTATTTGTTAAAGATACACAAAATTAGTTGAATATGAATAAATGGATGGAGCGGAGAAATATGAGTTGTATATTTATACATGCAAACTGATACATATTAGATATGGAATGGATTTAAGGCTAGCTTGATTAAAATGCGACACACGCACATCTATCTCTCTATGTTTTTTTCTTCGGGATTGGGACGGGTTCGGTTTCAGGTACCCACAAGGCAATCCCCAACCCATACCCATACCCACATGGGTAGTCAATTTAAAACCCAAACCCATCCAAAAGTAAATGGGGATAGGTTTCGGGTCCTTAAATAGGGCAAATTCAGGTTGAATACCCAATGGGTAGACCCAGATTGACATCCCTACCTCAAAGTCGCCCCTGCCCCCGCGTCAGCCCTGCCCCATGCGCCTCCCCCTCCCCCGTGCCTCCCCCTTCTGCCCTCCTCCTCCGCTTGTCCTCCCTGTCCTGTCCCTCCTTTCCTCCACCGACCACCACCTCCTCCCAATCCAGTCCCTCCTGCCCAATCCACCGAGCTCCTCCCATCTGTTGCAGTTGTAAACAACTTGGAGAGGAAGGGGATTGAAGGAGGAGGTACAATGGAGAAGAATGAACATGGCTGAAATTTGAGGGCTTTTAGTTTTTGTTAAGTTAAGATAAAATTTTGATTAATTGATTCATAAAAAATCACCCCAAAAATCAATAAAATTCCCTGTTTGATCCATAGTGAGCGATATATCCGTGAAAATGCATAAATTTTAGAAATTCTATAGATGCATAAAGGTGTAACTAAGAGAGAGAAATTATGAAGAGAAAGGAAGAACAAATGGATGAGGAAGAAGATGAAGATGTTTGGACAATTATACCCCTCTTAACTGCACTATAGTTTGAAAAAACCTTGGTTAAGTCAACTCATTGATGGTTAAACTAATGGAGGGGCACAACTGATAGAATGGCAAGAAGTTGGGGGCACAACTGATATTCCTAAAAAGATAGGGGCATAACTGATATTGCAATATCTCGGAGGGCACAACTGATAAAAACCCTTTATTTTAATTGTGGTATTTAATTGCTATAAGGTTATTATTTCCCTTTTTGATTACATTACAGAGAATACTATCCAATGTACAATGATGATTCTCCTAAATATTTTCTGACTTGCAAAGCAGATGATTCATTGGTTTGGTGGCTTAACTTTCTACAACTGACTTCCAATTTCACATTATCTTCCTGCATTGTACCTTTCACCATTGTTGGCGGATCCCGTCGCGAAGTGTGGATATGCTCCCTAGCATATGTTAAGTCTACCTTTCTTATCTATTAATTTTCAAATCAATGACATTCTCCTTCCTCCCCTGCCACTCCTGAGCCACCTTCTCTTCCAATGCCCATCTTCCTCCCCAACATTTGACTCGGCCACCATCATGTCAACACCTTCCAACCATATGTACCTTGACCACCCCATGATGGTGGCATAGCTCTCCCTAGCACCGCCTCCCACTAATCCACCCTCTCCCCCATCCCCCATTACTATTGCCTAGTCTCCATCCCCTCTGTCAACATCGCATTGACAACATGAGCTTGCACCGATTTCAATCCCTCCCATCGTTGCAATCCATATCATCTACATTCAATCAGATGCATAATAGTAGATGGGATAAGGCAAACATCAGACTATTTTCATCGCTAAATCATCAAGACAACCGAGAGGTGAGCAAAATCACCCTATCGAGATCGTACATTGCCTAACATCCAAAAGGGGTTATAAGTGGTGGAGACTACGACTTACTAACTTGAGCATTTCAGATGGTTTTCAACAGGTCCAACTGAGCTTGAGCCAACAAGTTCTCGAGGCCAAATTTGTTTGATAATGGTTTGAGGATTAAAGCTCGGGCCATTACATCGCTAGTTCTAACTGAGCTTCTCCTTAGTTCCCAACCAACAATGGCATACAAACTATCACTATTCTCCATCACCTTCAAGGTTCACTATCATTAATGACTCCCCCAAAGGTGCCAACACCATCGCCGCCACTATGATCACCCAACTTCTACGTTGTGGCCACATCTTACATCTTGGATATTGACCAACACTGTTTGACCATCCTGACCATCAACCAAAGAAGACTGAGGTCGACCATCTCTAGGAATCCGTCCATTGTTGGTGGCAAAAGGAAGAGGAAGAAAAGGGGGAGAGGAGAGTGAAAGGAGAAAGGGGAAAATGAGGGAGAAGGGTAGGGAAAAGATAGATTGTTGGATTACCTTGTAGTTTGATCACCTCAAGATTAACTCAAGAAGAGTTTGATTGATCGTCAATGGTCATGGAGAAAATATAAAGTGTACATGGATTTAGTGTAATTGGCAAAATATATAAGAGTCATAGTACCATTAACTCTCTTTTATAAAGATGAGCATGTTTAGTAACTAAAACAAGGTGCATGCGCCCAAATCAATACCTTGGATATCGAAATGAGCGAACATGCCTACTACATGGGTATCTCTGGTATAGAATTGCCTTATGTCGACTTGATTCCGATACCTCCTATATCAAAATAATGGGGCATTCTACCATATTTTAGTACCTCAATAATCAAAATGTGATGTGCCAAAATGAAAATCAATCGTTGGTTGCCAAATCTACAAATATGCCACCCACATTACTTCACCTTCCTCCCTCTTCTTCCCTCTTCATTTCTTAATGTCGATCATAATCTTCTTGTCTTCCTTTGCCATTCTCTTCCATTCTTTTCAACCATATTTTGTAGTAAGAACGTTATATACTTTCCATAATAATGTTCTTTTTGTAATTTAGATGTGTTAGTGTTACATGTTACAATTTCTTTGTAGAGTTTGCAGGGTAAGTTTTGATAAATGTCGCAACCCTCCTAAGGGAGGATTTGAACCAAGCCCCCCTCTCCAAAAAATTAGAAGAGAAACCTTTGAGAGTGGAACAAATGTTAACTAGGTCGGATCAAGATTAATCTGTTGCATGTTGCAACTAATCACTTAGGTCATTGGGAGATGAGTTTCTTAAACGAGAGAGAATTGATGCAACGTGGAATTGACAACTTAGGATTAAATTGTGGGTTGATTTAAACTTGTAATTTCATCCTTTTTTTATGTATTTTGGTAGCCCTGTCCCTCTTATATAAGGAGATGGAAGTCTTATGTACTGTTCAGTTGAAATGGAATAGGAAAATAGAGTTCCCACCAACCCCTTCCTCCTCTCGCTCTCCCCTTGCCCATCTCGACGCTTCCTCCTTCCCCACATCCCCCGCAACAGGCACACTTTTATTCCCCTCCTATATTTCTCCTCCCAACTCTCCCTGACCTGAGACTCTACATTTTTATATCATTGATAAATCACATATCAATAATTTGTGAATTTTTATATTTATGATTTTTATAACTTGTGCCCTTTTTCACTTGTACAATATTAATTATACCCCTGTCTTTTTTGTAATGTCGGTTATACCCCTGACTTTTTGCAAAAAAGTTGATAGTTATACCTTTTCATTAGAGTAAAGTAGGTGCATAATTGATATTACAAAAGGGTAGGTCTGTGAATTTTGTAACAAGTTAGGGACACAACGAATATTGTAAAAAAGAAAGAGGCATAACGGATATTGCATAAGTTATGAAGGACAAATTTTAATTTATGATGATTATTAATATTGCTTTTTAGAATAAACTTTATTTATTTGTAAAGATTACTTTGGCCAAATTAATTAGATGTGAGCAGATAGATGGATTTATCTACAATAAGTTGTTCATTATGTATTTATTTGTGATATTCTTTTAAAAAGTTAAATTATTATCATTTAATTTTATTATTAGAAATATTCGAAATTACTTCAAAACAAATTCATACTTTGGTATTTCCTATAAGAAGTTATATTTTAAGTGATACGAGCCCTTGATTATAAAGTAGGATTTTTACATGTATACCCATCTTAACTTTTGTAATGCTAGTTATGTCCCTCTCTTTTTTAAAATATCAATTGCGCACATACTTTCTTCACCCTTATCACTTGCGCCCGTGGGTTAATTGTAGTCCATCCACCTTCCAAATAGACATTAATTTTTGGACACAAGGATAATTAATAAGAAACCTTATGGTATAAATGTAATTTCTATTCACCTTCTTCTTCCTCCTCCTCCTCCTCTATAGACCCACCACCACCTCTGTCTGCCTCCTTTGACCACAACAACCCATGCGCCTCGAGACTCTAACCCCATCCTCAGCCCATAGCATCCCCTTTGCCTTGATATCTTTGATACATCCTCTACCCATTTCAATCCCTTGGCCTCGGGATCTCGCCCCCTCCTCGCGCATAACAACCCCTTCACCTCAAGATCTCTGTCCCCCTCCTTCAGCCATAGTAGCCCCTATGTCTAATGATCTTTGACCCTAGCTTTTCTTACAAGTACTTCTCCATTGCAGGTCACCTGAGTCCCTCAAGCATCAACGAAACCTCTGCCCATCCCCGTTGGAGTTTCTTCTGCCAACTAGAGCATGCTATCAGATCTTGGATCTGGAAGGCATCTTTTTAACATTTCCTTGACGCTGCAACTGGAAGATGAAGAAACTACTAGCAATAACCCCTCACTTGAAGCACCGTCTCCGAAATCCTCAAATCACCAAAGTAGACTCCTTGGTCCGGACTTGAAGATGATAAGAATAAGATCAAAGGGGAGTGGTGTGATCTATAACCATTCCCTCAGCATATGAGCAACCACTGAAATACACCCATATAGCTCGTTGTTGATCCTCCTCTCTACAAAGTACAAACTACGGAGCACAACTAGAGTTCCACTCTACTTCATGAATGGAGGAGAGTGCCATCGAACAAAGAATGATGATGGGGTGTCAGGGTGGAGGGGTAGTGGCGTAGGAGGTCGAGTAACGAGGAAGGAGGTCGATGGAAGCGGGGTGGGGGTGGAGGAGTTGGTAGTAATAGGGAGGGGACGAAGGATGCAGTGGCTGGGTGGGGGCGCAAAAGGTCAAAGGCAGTGGTGTGTGTGGAGAGGATGAGATCGTGGCTAATGGGTTGGGGGAGGAAGAGGAAGGCAAAGATTATGGACACAAGATATCGTGAGTTCATACATAAGTGGGGAAGATTATTAGTTCATGAGCATGCATATTTTTATGATAACAAAACCCGTGTGTAAATCTTGTAGCTAGGTCAAGAGCAAAAAAACTACTGGATCAAGAACAAACTCAAGTCTAAGGAGCTCAAGATTAAATGAAGAATATGCTAATTAAGAAGCTCAAAGGAGTTCAAAGTTAAGGAGCTTCAGCGCAAGCTTAGAAAAGGATCTTAAGCTCAAGAAGAAGATAAAGGCTTTTCGTTTATTGAGTCATGCATCCTGTAATTGTTTTTGAATGTAAAAGACCTCAAGCATCATGCATATTGCATTTCAGCTCTTTGACTTTGACTTTCATTTCAAAGAGTCAAGCTGATCGATCAACCTTGTTTCATGATCGATTAATATTTAAATATAATGGTTATATTTTGATTGATCAATTTTGATCTCTAATTGATCATCTAAATCCATACGATCAATCATTTGATTGTGATTGATTACATTTTGCATCTTGATCGAACATATTATATTTCAGGAAGATTTTTGAAGGTAATTTCATTACTGATTTGTTCACAATGATAACTTTTCAAAGTCACAGCTATGGGGACTCTAGAGCTATAAATAGAACCTATACCTCAGTTGTTCAACACACAACAAGAACGTCAATTTCCTCCTCTCTCTGTTTTCCACTCTATACTTTGAGAGAAAGTTCGAGGAGATATTTTCTGCTTCGTTCTTCATGCTCACAGCTCTGAAGCTTCGCAATTAATATTACGAGCTCACTCCTCGTACTGTAAGATCATTTTAGGTTTTACCTAATATTCTTTATTTCATATTTACTTTGATATTGAGGTTATTTAGGATTGTTTAATTAGTACGCAGTTGAGTTGATCGCATAATCGACTTAGGTTGTAATACAGTTGGATTGTCCACATAAGCAACTCAGGTTAATGAAAGACATGTGTGGGTAAGGCTAGAAGCTCGAGTTGTGAGACTCTGACTATGGTTTTTACCCTGGAGGGAGGTTTTGCACGTTAAATATATGTGCACTTGTGGTTCGGCTGTTTATTTGTAATGGGAAGTGCTACGCAACACTGTGCTTGTTTTAGATAATTGTGATAACAACAATTCAGGTCACTTAGTCCGATTCACTCGCACCATCAACCGATGTCGCGAGATATAAAGTAACAGATATTAACCATGTCTTAGTTTTAATAAACAATGGTCTATTTTAACTCATTGATGACCAAACAACCAGAAGGGTGCAAGTGATAACAATGCAAGAAAGTAGTGGCACAACTAACATTCCAAAAAGGAAGGGGCATAGCTGATATTCTAAAGTCAAGAGGGAGCATAAAACGTTAAAAAACCTATAAATGATCAAGTGTTTAGCTTTAAAATTAAAATATGTTAAATTGAATTTTAGCTGATGGAAAATATTTGATTAATATAAAATTATTCTCTTGACGTTTTCATTATTTTTTAATAATGAGAAAATGCAAATGATCAATGTTTTACCCGCCTACTAGGATTTTGGCATAAACATCCTTACAAATCAATCCTTTCTTGCAAGAAAAAAATTTACTGAACAAACTATTAATGCTATTAAATGTCCATTTTCGCTGGTATTAATAAATGATATATATTTGTATACCCCTGACTGTATTCGGATGAACGTGTGGCTTTATCTTAATGTTGATATTAATAATGATTGTTATTTTAAATATGAGTACACTGGTTAAAAAACCCCAAATATACAATGTTGGGAGGAGAAGTCCTAAAAAGTGCTGGATAATTTTGCGAGCAACCATACGTAGCCTTAAAAATATGTAGACTTTTAATTTCTCTTGAAAAAAACATTCACTTTTTGCTAACTTCTAAATTTTCATGCAAATACTACCATATGATGTTAACGTGTGTTCGTCTTGAAGAGGACTTCGTCATTATTTCAAATTGATTTCCTCTTTATAGGGGTCAGGCCATAGTTTCAATCCAACTGATTTGTTATCGAATGATCCAAGGGAAAAATGAAACACAAGCAACCACAAAGAGAACACACGATTTAAGTATCGTTTGTTATGATGGAATAGGTGAGTGTTATGATGGAATAGGTGAGGGACCATCACTCCGTCCGTTCTAATCATGTGTTTGTTAGGTCATGATACTAAGACAAGAATAACTGTTACAATGAAAACTAGATTCCATTACTTACAATGCTAAAGAATGTATTCTTCTTCAGTATTTTTTAATTCATATATAATTGTTACAAATATATGCATATATGTATGCAAGTATTGATATCAATATAAATATTGATTTTCTTTTTTTTTACGAATACCGATATCATCTCCAATTTTTAATGGATATAAAAATGATTACAAAATATTCTATTCGATATTGATACATATACATGTAACATATCTATTATATATAATATCAAATATGCATTGTTTTTTGCAGATACGGATACATACACAGATATGGAATTTTTTTATTTTTTGCGGATAAGGATATGGATAGGTACATGGGTTTTTATTTTTTTGTTGAAACATACATAGATACAGATATTATGTTCACATTCTTTTTTGTAAGATATGGGTGCGGATTATATTCTAGCGGATACAGACATGGACATGAATATGGGTTCTTATTTTTTTACGAATATGGATCATGGATACGAAAACCATTTTCATTTTTTTTGCATATACAGATATGAACATATATGTGGTTTTTTTTATTTTTATGTAAATATGAATATAAACATGGATATGGGTTTTTATTTTTTTTACAGATATAGATATGGATATAAAAAACATTTTCAATTTTTTTCAGTATATGGATACATATTATATTCTAGGAGATACGTATATGAAAATGGATATGTGCTTTTTTTTGTGTGGATACGGATACAGATATCACGCTAATTTTTTTAATGATATGGATAATGATATGGTTACAAAAATATTATAATAGACACAGATACAAATATATCAAATATATCAATATATGATATATATACACACACACACATACATATAATGTGTCTATTCTTTTCTCCTTCCAAATATAAGAAAGTAATACGTCTCATATGAAATATTTTATTTTTTATGAATCAAATAATAGAATGGAAAAACTTATGTCGATATTGTAATTCCTTGTTAATTACATTCTTGTCTTGATTCCATTACATTGTAATTCTTTTACCATCAAACAAACAAACGGGGCCTTATGTCGATATTGTATAGAAAAGGAGGATGGAAAGTCTATGCCTCCAAACAAACACAAGCATGTGCAGTTGATCCACTCTCTGGTCCTAAATAATGTCTTGCTTGTAACTTTGGGGCTCTCCTCCTGCTGACCTATTGGATGATAGATGGTGATGTTGTTACTAGTAGGTCCAATAAATTGGGCCCTCAACCTTTTCCCTCCTCTAAAGTTGGAAGAATTGGCCCCAAAGGAGAATCCACTCCTACCCCTAATTCCCTTGTGTTGGAATTGGTATTTATGGTCAAAACTTTTCATGATGAAGGGTTGAGTGAGAAAGGAAAAAAATGAAGTCGTTGTATAAAGAAATGTGTTCAGAAATGGTAGATGTATAACCTTTGAAGTTAAATATAATGTTTTTCTAAATCCCCAAAGTGGAATTTATTCCAAATATATATTATATAGATATTTACTTTGGTATGTTGGTTCTTTGATGATGACATTTTCGGGGTCAAATTAATCTAGGATTTGTGTCTCTAACTCACAGAATTGGTGAAGATATCGTCTTTTATGATCCCATTTGTGGGTCATCGAACCTTACCATTTTTTTGGTCTATGATTACTAAGTAATAACTTGATTCAATAACGAAGGCTAATATTCAAAAAGTAATTAAGGTAGAAAATGATATGCGTGTGTAAAGCATTCAACATATTTCAGTTCATAATAAAAGTTTGTTATTAAGTATTTCCAAACTGTATTCATACATGTACATGTACATGTACATCTACATACACACATACACACACACACATATACACACACATACATACGTACGTACGTACATACATACATACATGAGATATATCCAATAAGGTGCACCTTTCCTAGGTGCAAGGAATACCCACCATCTCAATCATCCACAATCAATCCGATGATTATCATTAATAGCTCATTATTTTTATATATTTAATGCTGAAAAATCCATTACGATCATTTTAGCATATTCTATATTTAGAATGCAACAAATATCTCATCTCTCTCTCTTCCTCTCTCTCTCTCTCTCGATGGCCGCACGAGGTTCCTCTCCCTCTATCTCTCTTTCTCGATGGCAGCATGAGGGGAGGAGGTTGCTGCTCGTCAGTGATGACGTGCAAGACAGTGGATGCAACGTGCTGCTCTACGGTGGCCAGTGATGAGGTTCTCGAAGGTTGTTTTCTTGTAGGCAATGGAGGCGGCGGCGTGTGGAGGTGGTGACTGCGCGTGGAGGAGGTGGATCATGGAGGAGAAGGTTGAAGGAGAGCGTGAATGGACGTGTGTAGACAGAGGAGGACATGCATGGAGGAGGTGGGTTGTGGAGGAGAAGGGCGGAGGAGGTGCAGGTAGACTAAGGGTGCTGGAGAAGGAGGGCATGCTCAATTTTTACAATCAGATATCATTTTTGTGCAATCTCAGATTTTTTTTACAATTTCAGATCAATTTTTACAATCTCCTATCATTTTTTTACAAATTTTAGATTGTTTTTTTACATTTATTGTTTCTTTTATATAGTTCTAACCATCTACGTTTCGTTACAGAACACAGTATAAATTTTACAATCAATCATGAAATGTTACAAACGTAGCGTAAATATTACAAACATCTTTTTTTTCATTTTCTCTTTCTGATTAATAATTGATTAATTACTAACTATTTATTTTTTTGCAGATCTCCATACCTATATTACAAAATAAACACAAAGTTTTACATAGGCATTACGTAAATTACAATTATAATGATAAAATATTACTAACTATGAATTTATTTTACAAAGCAGAATTTCAATTTTACAATATCAATGCGTATTTTACAAAGGGGCTAGTCATACATACATACATACATACATACATACATACATACATACATACATACACACATACATACATAAATACATACATACATATGGAGAAACTTCAAATGATGTGGTGTCTGACCACTTTTGTGATGAGCCACACATCTCATCTATTAATTTTGAATCACATGGCTGGATTTAAGGATGAGTTAATTAAATTAATTTAATGTTTGAAAATCCATTGTGGTCATTTCATCACATTCTAAATATAGAACGTGATAATTATTTGACCTAATCTCTCTCTCTCTCTCAATTGAATGAGGTTCGACAATGGCGGGCACCAAACACTTCCTCCATGCAAAGATTTTTTATCGTGGAGGAGGAAGTCATGGAAGAGGCAGCCCATAGGAAGAAGACGCGGAGGATAAAGGAGCTATGCACGGTCGGGGTGATGCTCCTGCTTTTCTTGTCATGGCAAGATTCTAGCTGCGTCGGACGGTCGCACAACCGATGTACTCAATCTTCTTTGTGATCTTCGGGATGCTCCTGTCAATCGAAATTGTGGCCGCATCGGATAGTACGTCAGGTTCGTTGGCTTTGTGAGCGTGATGCACTTGTGTTGTATTATATATAATTCATACTCAAAAGATAGCACCGATGCATGCTATTTTCTACGTTTGTTTTTAAAAAGCATCTTATTTAATCATGCTCGTAATTAGTGTGTGTTGTGCATCTTATTTATACATTGCTCTCCTAGAGACATTTACTTTGCATTGTGACGGTCAACTCGACCAGATTTTTTTCAGAATTATCTGATCTAAGCTTTGATGTCTTCGGCCAGTCTTATAACTTGGAGTTTTTTATTCATGATAATCTCCCAAAGGAGGGGGTATTTTTCTTTGACGTTAAAATCATAGAGGTCAAGGTAGAGGACCTCACGTAAGAAGCAAGGTGTAGATTTACATTGTGATATAATTATTTTACATAATTGATATTTAGATTTTCATATTGATTCATTTTTTTACAAATCTCGTTGTTGTTTTCTTTTTTTTTTGCAGAGCTCTGTGTGAATTTTGCAAAGGAGCGTGAAACAATTACAAAGATTTATGTAATTTTTACAAAAAAAACATGACCATTTACAAAAATAATCATGAAAAAATGTGTACGTGGGTTTACGTATAAATATTTACAAAAAGAGCGTGAACTTTACAAAGAATAAAAAATACAAAAGAATGTCTTTTTCCTTATACTGGAAACTATTGACTCGGAATGTAAAAAAAATTAACGAAATTACAAAGAGGAAAATTACTTTTTGCTGGAAGTTACAAAACTATGGTTGAACTCAAATCGTTCTGAACAAATTGAGAATTAATCAATAAAGGTATTTCTGAAAAAAATACCAAATTCGGCAAAGCTTTAAAATGATAATTTTAGCTATTAAATGAAATTCGAATTTAATAAAACTGAGATGACGTAAATGCCCTTTTGTATAAGATTTTTGATGCCACCTTCAGATTGACATCCGATGAATCTGAATGATGGCTCACCACAATATTGGTGAGATTCCATCTCATTTGAAAGGGTCCCATATATATATATATATATATATATATATATATATATATAGGAAAAACTTGAATTGAGGTGGCGCCTCTTTTCAATCCCTGTGCGACAAATAAATATACCCGTCAGATTACCATCGACGGCCATATTAAAAACCACCTTTGGAGAGTCGATACCACTACGACTCTATTAATGATTTGCTATTTATAGAAAATTATCATATTCTATTAATGACGACAGATATGGTGGAAATCAATTGAATTCCTATTTTCTAGCGGATTGGTTTTGTTCGAATTGAATTCTATTTCTTCCTAAAATACGTTTTCTTCCTTAACGTTTCATTGAACCAGTATTCAGAATTTTTGAGACATACCTCCGTGAAATTCAATGGAAATCGGCGAAACAGTAGACCCGGAATTTTACAGAGATAATGCCCAGGTAATGTACGTTTTTCATTTCCGTTTAATAATTTTATTTATGCAAATCACGAGAAATATTGTAATTTTGTTGAAAGACGATCTTGTTCTTGAATCGAAGTCGTATTATGCTTTAATATTTTGGGCTTTTTTATGTTAATATGTGACATTATTATATTTTGTTTCTCCAGTTATCTGACGGAGAGGGTGAACTTATTGGACTCGGGGCACGAACTGATGATAATTTACATCAACCAGGTATGCTGAACTACACAGATGTTTTAAAGCTTTGCATCCTTTGTTCATTTATATGTTCTTGTTAATAAAAATTTGCAAATTACATAAATTATGTATATTTGATGGTATAGTTCATTATTTTACATTAATGAACTACAATTTACAATCTTGAACATCATTTTACATTATATGATCCTATGTAATATCGTCCAAATGGTGACATTTCCAGTCCATTACCCGATAAATTACATATACGGGCATCATTTTACATTATCTGACATTATTTTACATTTATAGGTAATACTTTAAATTAAAAATAACTAATTTTTGCAACCATATTTCTAATGAATTTCAGATAACTGCTCTATCAGTGACCCTGTCAATGCTATCACACCGCATATAGGCCAAATATTTCTATCTATTCAAGATGCATATAAATTTTATGAGGCATATGCAACTGAGATTGGATTCAATGTTAGGAAAGCAAGCTCTAGAGTTGGTAAAGATAAGATTTCCAAGGAGCGCAAAATTATATTTAAATCTTTTGTTTGCTGGAAAGAGGGGTTTTCTAAAAATACAGATAAAACAATGTCAGTGGACAATGCAAGAAGTGATGAGAGTGATGAATGTATTTTTTATAAGGAGGAGCGCCGTGTTGGCATATCAAGGACTGGGTGCAAAGCTTTCATGTCTGTCTCATATAGGCCTGATCTCAATGATTGGTTTGTATCGAATTTTGAACCTGATCACAATCACAATCTTGTTTCTCCATCTAAACGCAGATACCTCAGACCAAATAGACGTTTTTCAAAAGCCACTAAAATGCTTGTGAAGTCAATGAATGATGTAAACATACCTGTATCCAAGCAGTCAGCTTTCATAAACATGTCCAGTGGTCAAGTTGGTAGCATTGTTCGAGATATTTATAACTTGAACAGAAAGGAGAAGAAACAACGTATTGGGATGGATGTGCACCTTCTAATTGAACATTTTGAAAGTTGTAAGGCCAATACCCCTGAATTTTACTATGCTTACACAACCGATGATGATAACAGGCTTACTCAGTGTATATGGATTGATAGTGCCTCCATTGAGGATTACAAATTATTCGGAGATACAATATCGTTTGACACAACATATAAGACCAATGAATACAACCTGGTATTTGGATCTTTTTGTGGTGTTAACCATCACGGTTACACAATCTTCTTTGGGAATTCGTTCATGAGCAGGGAGACAACCGAGTCATTCTCGTGGTTACTTGAGAGATTTCTAGAAGTAATGAGCAAACATCCAGTATCTATAATCACAGATGAAGATCCGGCAATCTGTGCAGCTGTTAGGATATGCTTCCCACATACTGTTCATAAATTCTGCACTTGACATATAATGGTCAAGCTTAAAAGTAAGCTTGGAAAGATTAAAGATATAAATGAAGTTCTATCTGCGTTTTCCATAGTTGTATGGAAAAGTATTACTATAAGGGAGTTTGAGCAGGGTTGGTGCAAGATAATTGATCAGTATGATCTATCATCTAATGTCTGGTTGAACGAGAAGTATAGTATCAGATTTAAATGGATTAGTTTATATCTTAAGGATTATTTTTGGGCTGGTCAGCGTAGTACACAGAGGAGTGAAAGTATGAATGCATTTTTGCAACATCACATCACTAAACAGAACTCCTTGCTAGAATTTGTCTGTAGATTTCAAAGTGCAATTCAACGACGCAGGGAAAGAGAGAATGACATGGATAACATTGGCGATGTTTACACTCCAAAATCAAACTTCAAATGGAAGATGGAGGTACAGATGGTTCGTATATACACCAAGTTCATATTTTATAAATTTCAATATGAATTGAACGAAGTGAAGGAACTTAATGTTCGAACTCATCTGAACTCCCTGGACTACTGTCAATATTTTGTGTCATATATTGGGAAGTCTGATGAAGAATTATGTATTTCATCGTCAACAGAAAGCGACTTTCTTGTTTGTGAATGCAAGAATATGCAATTCTTTGGATATCCATGTAGGCACATACTTGCAGTATTGAAGATACAGAACATGGAGCGTTTGAATGAGGAATATATACTGAAATGGTGGACAAGAACCATTAAAAAATCAGGAAATTATCCTATTTATGTGAAAGTTGCACACCAAGAAAGGTCGTCTCAGCTAAATCAATTGTGTTCGCATATTATTTCAGCTTCGGTTGAACATGATGAGGATATATTCTTATTTGCCAAAGAAAGATTAAGTGATTTATGTAGCAACATTGATCGCATGATAAGCAACAAACCTTCTTCGAGTTCTACAACAGTGAACAATACAAATGTTCCAGATATGATTACTGAACCAGCTGTTAAAGAACCTAATGTTGCTAGAACGAAAGGAAGTGGTCGCGGTGGTAGACCTAAGGGCGTTGGCAATCGTATTAGATCGGAATCTGAAATGAGAAGAAACAGAGGCCGATAATGCAAATCTTGCCTCAAATACAATGTTGGACACGGTTCTAGGAATTGTCCTAATAACAAATCTGCGAATCATGGTAAATATTTAACATTCGTTGTTTATTGATATGTTTATTTTTCACTAATCTTTGTGTTTTATTATGCAGTTGAAAATGAACGAATTTAAAGTGATTTGATCAAATTCTAATAAAGTAAGATTATATTTTTTGATATTTTGTTGCAACATTTTATACATCTCATATAAACCATTTTAATATTGCTTATTATTTTCCTTTTATTCTGTTTGTTTCTGCAGGTTTGCAATCTTCTGAAAGATTCTTGGCTGCAAATGAGCTTTGACGTTTGGATGCTTATTAGACTTAGATTATCTATTTTTATGTATGTTTGTTGCTTATTGTTCTTTATCATTTTTTTGTAGAATTCAAACAATGTGTTATTTATGTTGTTTCAGATCAGATGTATCCATTGGTATTATCATAACATAGAGTATTTCAGAGATTTGATTATAAAGTTGACACATTTCCGTAAGCCAATTAATTATAAAGTTGATTATAAATTAATAATGAAGAATAACAAACAATTAGTAATCATCGTGCACCCATCATCGTGATGTTATTCTTTAAAGTATAAGAAGATTTTCGATCATTGGAAAAATCTAATCTAACCAGAAAGTCGTTTAGTTATCGATAAATGCAATATATATTATACTTTTTACAAATAACTTCTATATTCTACATGATATAGAAATAGTTTACAATATGTTACCATAATTTACATAAAGTTACATCATTTTACATCTTTATTTTTACCTGCAAGATTGCAATGTTGAGTGTGATTCTTTGATGAAAGGTTGCAATTTTATGAAAGTTTCATTATTTTACAACTATATTATTGGTTGAAAGATTGCAATTGTTAACATAATTGTTACCATAATAACGAATTGCAATTCTTTACGTAAATTTTCATTATTTTAGAATCTTGTACATGATATGTAATAATGAAGAATAACAAACAATTAGTAATCAGCGTGCACCCATCATCGTGATGTTAATCTTTAAAGTATAAGAAGTTTTTCTATCATTGGAAAACTCTAATCTTACAAGGAAGTCGTTTAGATATCAAGCATTGCAATATATCTCATATGGTTTACAAATATGTTCAATATTTTACATACCTTGTTATTATTTTACAAATCGTTTTCATAATTTACATAAAGTCTCAATATTTTACAACTATTTTCTTTACTGAAAGATTGAATTATCTGAAAGTTTCTTTAATGAAAGGTTGCAATTTTCTGAAAGTTTCATTATTTTACGACTATATTATTGGCTGAAAGTTTGCAATTGTTACCATAATTGTTTCCATAATAACGAATTGCAATACTTTACGTAAATTTTAATTACTTTAGAAATATGTAGATCATATGAAGAATAACAAACAATTAGTAATCATCGTTCACCCATCATCGTGATGTTAATCTTTAAAGTAGAAGAAGTTTTTCTATCATTGGAAAACTCTAATCTTACAAGGAAGTCGTTTAGATATCGAGCATTGCAATATATTTCATATGTTCTACAAATATGTTCAATATTTTACATACCACGTTTTTATTTTACCAATCGTTATCATAATTTACATAAAGTGTCATTATTTTACAACTATTTTCTTGACTGAAAGATTGAATTATCTGAAAGTTTCTTTGATGAAATGTTGCAATTTTCTGAAAGTTTCATTATTTTACGACTAGATTATTGGCTGAAATTGTGAAATTGTTACCGTAATTGTTTCCATAATAACGAATTGCAATACCTTACGTAAATTAACAACATTATTTGTATCCTAATTGTTTAGCTATGCGCAAATACAAGTCGAAATCAGTATGAGTAATAACAAACTGTTACTGATGTGTATCTTTAAAGTAGAAGAAGATTTTCGATCATTCGAAAACTTTAACACAAACAGAATGTTGTGTAGTTATAAATAATTATAATATATCTTAGACTTTTTACGAATAGATTTACTATTTTACATATAAGAACAATAGTTTACGTATTGGTACTATAGTTTACAAACATTTTCATTATAATACAATTAGCTACATTACTCCAGACAATATTTTGATACTATCTGCAAATACAAGTCTATATCAGCATGAGTAATGACAAACAAATAGTAATCATTGCGATGTCAATTGGAATCTATAACATAACCACAATGTCCTTTAGTTATCGAGCATTATAATTTATCTTATGTCTTCCTGTCTTTCATGAATATATTGACTACAACATGTAACATATAGTCAATGCAAACATAGATTACTCGTCAGATTTAAATGAAATGTTTGGTTCTAAAGAAGTTATAAAGTAGAAACTGTGGAAACATACACAATTTAAGACAATTAAACAGTACATAGTTCTGACTTAAAATAAAAAACTCTAAGATATGTATTTAATATGTCATCTAGCTTTATCATTGTGTCGCCGAGTTCTCTATGTGACCACACGTTAACAACAACGAAGCTATTTCAGATCTGAATCTGTCAATATCATCGTAGGTGAAGTCCAACGCCCTTCCTTCACATAGGTACTCCATCATCTTCATCACGTAAATCCCACAATCCAGACTTTGTGAAGGTTGCTGCGGGCAATCTTGCACGTAAATGATCTCCTAACCTGCAAGGCAATCATCTGGAATGTTGTCCATGAAGTAATCAGAAATCCATCCATGCTGACATGTAATTAAAAAAGAATATTATTAACAGTTAATCAAGAACTTTAATAAAATATAAACTTTAATTATCTCATACCCATTTCAATACATCATTCTTATGGAATTTTGTTCCTTTCATAGAATTGTATGAAAGGAACTTTCTTGCTTTAAAATCGGTAACAAGAAGGTGCCAATGGTTTCTTGTGTGGATAACAGTGAAGATTTTCTCCAACTCTGGCATGAATAATCCTTCATTGTATAGCTCCTCAAGCTTATCAAATTCACTTTCCGTAGCATTAACCACCAGGTTCACAAGATATTGCTGCAAAAATACAAGTTTTAATACTAAATTATGATGATTAAAGATATTTGAGATTAATTATATCAGTAATCATAATCTCACCATTTGAAATATTGGTGTGAATACAAATGGGACATGATCATTAGTTGTGCTGTATTTATGGTACAACACATCCATAAACATGTCG
This sequence comes from Ottelia alismoides, assembly GCA_037367405.1. Lineage (NCBI taxonomy): Eukaryota > Viridiplantae > Streptophyta > Magnoliopsida > Alismatales > Hydrocharitaceae > Ottelia > Ottelia alismoides. The sequence continues at coordinate 722,053 of JAZKJV010008662.1, forward strand.
ATTATCTACAATATCAAAAACAATTTAGTCATAAACAAATATAAAAAGGTAAATATTATAAACATACGTACCGTATCCTTAATCATTCTTTCGTACAAGAAGTTATGAATATCTCTTCCTTTACAACTCCGATTTCCCGGAGTGAAGTATGTGGCGTTTAATCTGATGAATTTTATTTAATTAATATTATATATCTAAAGTTAAAGATTTTTACATATAAAAGATGAAATTTGTGGTAAATTAATTACTTGTCGGCAGGATCTCGAAGAAATTCTTGGATCGTTTTCTTTGTCTGTTCTGACACTTTTTCGTAACCAATGAAATCGGTTACTAGATCGCAGAGATACTGATTCTTATTCAATCAATTATAGACAAGGTTAGAAACAGTTGATATCATCATCATATAGAATATACATAGTTGTGTGAACAGTATTGAAAATATACATTATACAATAAATGTATTCAATGATACAAAAGGATTTGTTTTATTTTTTATGGCTTACCTCACTGGATCTGTCATCCTCTTGTTTTCCAATTTCTTCTTTCCCTTATTTCTCTGCTTCTTGTACAAATTTTTTTGCTTCTCTTCTTTGTTTCAATCTTTTTATTATTGAGGTCTGTTGCACAGTGACTTTTTCCCTCTTTCTTCTCTTTGTAATAGGCTGTGTGTTCTCATTTTCTGATTTTGAATGGTCACCAATGTTCAGATCGAAAGAAGGCATGTCACTCTTGAGAGGTAAATCTTTTTTTGTTGTATCTTGAGATTGATACAGTGGATCTTCATCACAGATTTCAGAAATTAAATTCTGAAGTTTTTCTTCGATATCTGAGTCACTAGGTTCCAAATCTCCTACATTGACATCAGATTCATTTCGTGTTGTTGCATCCATGTCTTGGTCCTTGTCATCAATGTCACCTTCATCTTTATTTCCAGATATATTCTCCAAAGTTTCTTCTGAATCTAATGCTTTATGACCAAGATCAATCATATCATGATCAGGAACCATTTTTATTTTTTCCTTCAGCTCCGTAATCTCAGTTGTCAACCTAATATTTTCCTTCTTCAATTCTGAATTTATTCTGATATGTTCTTCAACTTTTGTCCTATATGTTTCACTTATTCCTTTGATTTTCTCTTTCAGCTCCTCTATCTCAATGGAAAATGCATCACAAATACATGTTTTTTGTTTCTTTTTTTTACAATGTCTGCACTGGAAACCCAAGCATCTTTTTTTGGTCACTCATTTCTTCGAGATGTTGCTTTCCTTTCTTTTTTAAAGCATCCTCTGGTACTGGGATTGGGTGTATGATCAAAATTTCTGGTCTTCTAACCACAAAACCATCCATTGTAAACTTCTCAAAAGGAAAGACATACTCGTCTGCTCCTATCTTTACAATTTCATTTTTTTGAAGTTGTAAAGCAGGCAATATCTATATAAACAAGATAATTTATTATTGGAAAAAAATGAAATTACGAGTCATTCAGTATATTATTAATCATCTCAACAAGGCTTACTTGATCACAACTTATTGAAACCAATGCTCTTGAAACTCCTTTGATTGGTCCAGCCCACTTCCTTATTCGTGGCCTAAGATCTCTGCTGACCACAAGCTCCTTGCAGCAGTACTCCATCATCCATACCTGATACATTGGTGTTATTAATATTTATGTTTTTTATCATTTAATAAAATATATTTTCAAAGTACTCACATATAAGCAGGCAACACATCCTGTAAGGTAACCAAGTGTTACCCTTGATGAACCTGCTCTTCTCTTCTGAACTCTACTCACAACGTCATCCATGTTGAATAGTATCATCCTTGCTACAGCCCCAGACCAGTTAAAGTATCTTGTATCTTCAAGTGATTCTACATAGTGTAACAAATCTTTCGGAAAAGAATAAGAACTGTCTGGGAAAAGGAATGTGGCAAACATCAAAAGTATCAAGCATGTAACATAAATAGAGACAGAGTTGTCATCATCTCTATTGTAGTAGTCCTCGAGTATGTTGTTCAACTTCCTTCTATTGAAAATCATTCCTTCTGCAAACATTTTGTGAGATATAAAAGATTTCCATTGAAGGTGTCTTCCTCTCACTGTTATTGAAAATCCGGAGCTTGGCAGGCCCAAAATTGCTCCAACTTCTTCATCACTGAAACTCACTACCTTATTCCCAAATCTGAAATTTCTGTCTCCTTGGTATTGCTCAACCAACCATTGAAGGTTTTTTCTTTGTATTTCAACATGGCTAATGTTAATTAATTTCCCAAAAGCCGTCTTTGACAGTAGTGCTTGTTGTTTGGGCGTGGATCTATGGTTATCAATGAACTAAACAAAATGTTCAATGTAGCACCTGTGTTGTACATAACCTTTGCCTAAAGAAGAGAAAAAAATATATTTGTGTTTGCAATAATCAGTGATTTTATTCATACAAATAAAAAACGCAATTTATATTTAAGTAAACATAAATATTCATACTTCCAAAATCATCATTAAGCTTCAGAGCATCCTTATCAACATCGAATTCCTTTGTTTTGATAACTTGTAGTTGTGGTCCTTCTGTTCATACCGTTTACCAGAGATATAATTTGACTAAAATTGTTAAAATAATCGTATAAATTTGAAAATGTACTTACTTTTGATTTGTTGCTTCGGCCGATGGATCTGGAGTTCCATCATTGCACCCCCACTGTACTGATCTCAGTCTTCATCCCGTTCCCTCGTTGGTTCAACCAAGTTCGATTGCATCTCCTCCATCGTCGCCTGATGTCCTTCTTTTCTCCTTAGATAGCGATTTCTCGAGTGGAAACTCTCTCCCAAATCGAATCGCTAGAAGATCGCCCGCCATGCCGTCGTCGCCCTTATGCGGTAAGTTCTTTTTGATTAATTTCAAATTAGGTTTTCTTGTAACTTTATTATATGAATATACTTCATATGTTACTTTCCTTAAATTCGATTTAATTTACTCACATATCTCTTTTTTTGAATTATTGGCAATTTTGTATTTTTTGAAATTAAACGGGAGCTCGTTTTAGGTTTTGACTAAAAATAGAAAGAATTTGAATTTTTAAATTACAAATTGATTTAACTTAATCAATGAGTAATCATTAATTTGGTAATTAATTAATTATCGAAAACTTCATTTCCCCTTTTTCCTTTGCTCTTCAACCATTGTTAGCTATCTTTTGCTTTTGAAATTCATTTCTGCTTTATCTTCTCTATGTCTAAACAGGTCAGTAATTTATCTTCATCTACTCACTATGTTTATTATTCTTCTATTTTTCCTTTGTTCAAAATTCCAGTATATGTTTTCATCAATCTTTATGCACAATTTAAATGTAAAAGATTCATTTTTGTGTTTACCTTTTGATTCTTTGAATCAGACATGTGTTTCTCGCAAGAAATTATTCATAGCATCTGCAATCTCATTCTCTAGCGAAATTTTCCTGTTGTATATAAAATCACAAATTCAAATTTTCAAATTCGTAATTCTGAAAATCATACATTGTTTATTTATCACTGCTTATGTTCTCTTTTGAAAGCATCAAAAATTTCAAAGATAAAATTTTTAAAATGTTATATAATTCAAATATCGCCATGAGAGCATCATTGTCAGCATTTACCATGTATATCTTCCCATTTTATTTGTTGAATCGAGAATATCAAACCAAGAGAAATTTCAAATTGTAGAATAGAAGACGAAGCTGTAAAATATAACATGATTTTGTAAAATATAGACTAATAATGTAAAATAGGGGCAACATTGTCAATTACTTAATGCAAAATGTCAGAATACTCAGTAAAATACCCTCAATTCTTGTAAAATAAATTGTACATTTGTAATATATTATTATACAATTGTAATTATATGTGATATCAAGATTCTGAGAAAATAAATATTCATTCGTATACATAACGTACATATATTAATTGAGATATACATTAACATAATAGAGTAGCCTTTTGTAAAATATACAATTTATACGTAAAATATGATAAGTGTTGGTAAGCTTGTTTAAAAGTTTGTAAAAAATATTCTACAGTTATCGTAATATCATTGTAAAATATGTTCTAAATTTGTAATTGTCGTTTGTATTGTGTAAATTATAGATATATAACGTAATTCATTGTTTCATTTCATTATGTCTAAATTTCTCATTTTGTATATGCGTATAGGAGAGTTTGCAATGTCTTTATCAATTTCGTATTTTATTACGTAACCGAATGTAATTTTTTTTACTTAATATGTGTAAAATTCATTTGAATAAACGCAATATGTCATCGTCTTTTAGGATTTTTTCTGTATAAGCGGTAGATTATATGTTGTAAAATATGACATAAAGATGTAAAATAGCACAATATTTTGTATTATCATAACAGATTATTTCAAAATACGTTGCTTTTAATCAACCAAGATTTTGACGAAATGTTGTGTTCTTAAAAATGCTTATTTGCTAAATATAGAATGTTTAGTGACGTGTAATATTTTATTTAGCATTAATTTAACCATCACTCATTATAGGAACGTTAGTTGTCACGAAAACCACATAGTGGTTTCAATCTCCTTCGTAAACTCTTCATCCCACGGCCTAAGATGAAACCTTTCCTTAATCAAGGAAAGGTGCCACCTCAATTCAAGTGCACCCTATATATATATATATATAGGAAATATTTCAAATGAGGTGCACCTTTCCTGGATGCATGGAAAGCCACGCCAATTTAAGCATTTATTCTTTTTATTTTACACATTCTAGCTTCACAAATTTAATATTAAATATTAACATAATATGTATGTCATGAAAGATTTATGAAAATATTACTATATTTGACATTAAATGTTTGTTACAGTATGGATGGTATATTTTACATAACTGTATTATCGTCATAATTTTACAATATGTAGTTCAAATTTACAATATTGTTACGTAATTTACAAATTTGGTAGTGGCTTTCTGAATTTCAGGAAAGACCCACCTCATTAGAAGGGCCCCCTTCTAATGAGGTGGGTCTTTCCTGAAATTCAGAAAGCCACTACCAAATTTGTAAATTACGTAACAATATTGTAAATTTGAACTACATATTGTAAAATAATGACGATAATACAGTTATGTAAAATATACCATCCATACTGTAACAAACATTTAATGTCAAATATAGTAATATTTTCATAAATCTTTCATGACATACATATTATGTTAATATTTAGTATTAAATTTATGGGTTAGAATGTGTAAAATAAATAGAATAAATGCTTAAATTGATGTGGCTTTCCATGCATCCAGGAAAGGTGCACCTCATTGGAAATATTTCCTATATATATATATATGGGTTAAATGAGGCTACACCCTGGGTGTAGCCAATTGGCTACTCCCACCCTCATTTTTCCTCCGTTTTTTATTTTTTTGGAAAATAAAAATTTGTATATTCATCACTATATCCCTATAACATGTCATTCAAATTTCGTCAGAAACAGAGACTCCTATGCTCTCCATCTGAAGGGGGTCATTTTCAGCAATTCTGAGATCGTAAAATTTGACAGTCTTGATGGAAAGGGGAGTATGCACCCAGGTGCATGTAATTTTACATGTACCAGGGCCAATATCTTCCATATTTTTCTACTTTTTTTTGGAAAATATCACAATGTATATTCATCCCTATATCCCTTCATTATGCTATTCAAATTTCGTCAGTGACATAGACTCTTATGCCCTCCATCTAGAACAGGTCGATTACAGCAATTCTAAGACCGTTAAAATTACATGTTCTAGATGGAAGGCATAGGAGTCTCTGTTTTCGATGAAATTGGAATGTTATATAGGAGGGATACATGGATGAATATACATGGTGATAATTTTCAAAAAAAGTAAAAAAACGTGGAAGATATAAACCCTGGTGCATGTAAAATTACATATACCTTGGTACATACTCCCTTTTCCCATATATATATATATATATATATATATATATATGAGGTAAATGGGGCTGCCCCCAGGGAGTAGCCAATTTGGCTACTCCCACCCCTATTTTTCCCTCATTTTTTTATTTTTTTGAAAAATAAAAATTTGTATATTCATCATTATATCCCTCTCACATTCTATTAAAATTTCGTCAGAAACAAAGACTCCTACGGCCTCCATCCAAACATGGTCATTTAAAAAATCCTGCGACCGTTAAAAAATGACGTCTGGATGGAGGGCTTAGGAGTCTCTGTTTCTGACGAAATTTCAATAGAATGTGAGAGGGATATAATGATGAATATACAAATTTTTATTTTTCAAAAAAATAAAAAAATGAGGGAAAAATAGGGGTGGGAGTAGCCAAGTTGGCTACTCCCTAGGGGCAGCCCCATTTTACCTATATATATATGTTTTCTTTCAAATAGGACACAGTCCTTCCAAAGTTCAGGAAGGCCAACCCTTTTTTGTATAAAACATGATGACTTTAGTAGAATATTATATATATATGTATATATATATATGTATATATATATATACAGAGACAGAGAGAGAGAGATGGGGCTGCTCCCTGGGAGAAGCCAACGGGCTGCTCCCACCCCCATTTTCCTCCAAATTTTTTAATTTTTTTGGAAAATAAAAATTTGTATATTCAGCATTAAATTCCTCTAACATTCTGTTAAAATTTCGTCAGAAACAAAGACTCCTACGACCTCCATCCAAACATGGTCGATTTAAAAAATCCTGCGACCGTTAAAAAATGACATCTGGATGGAGGGCCTAGGAATCTCTGTTTTTGATGAAATTTTAATAGAATATTTGAGAGATATAGTGATGAATATTCAAATTTTTATTTTCCAAAAAAATAAAAAAAATGGACGAAAAATAGGGATGGGAGTAGCCCCGTTGGCTACTCCCAGGGAGCAGCCCCATTTTTCTCATATATATATATATATATATATATATATATATATCAAAACACAGACATATATAACAAATTGCAAAAGAATTGAAAAGCATGGCCAACTATTAGTGGTTGGATGTTTGTTGATTATATGATGGCTCTCTAGTATCAAAAATATATAAAGAAGAGAATGATTCAAAAAGAAGTGTACCAGAAAGAAAAGTTGATTGCATAATGTTATAATAGAGAATCTAGTCTAATCTTACATGATAACTCCATGAAACACTATTTATGATGGGTTACCTCGGAGTAAATTGATGGAGGGTAACATGTTTTTGTGTTTTGGTGTTTGGATAGAGGGTTTTGGATTGAGTGGTTTAGTTGTGATGTGATTGTATTGAAGTTTGAAAAAATGAGTAGTTATTATGATGCGATTGTATTGCACTTTGGAAAAACCAAAGTTGACTAGTTTATAATTTTTAAATGATATGATAGCATAATATATTATTTTTTGATGCAATGGATGAAAGAAAAATAATTTATTTAACGTATTAAAAAAGAGAGAGAGTGGACCTCCCACACAACAGAGAGGAAGTGTGGGTTTTGGGGATAACCCCCAAAACGAGGATAACCCCTACATGAACGGCCCCTTAGAGAAATATTATATTATATAGTATATAGTGCAATACATGCCTTAACAGGAGATCTACAATGGTATAGCCGCTATATCTATGAAAGAGTCCGTGATGATTTGATTTTCGAATCCTCGTGTCCTTCCATTGCTCATATTTGGTTACTTAGCAATAAGTTTTTTACTAATAAAGGTTAATATTCAATTAGACCGCAACAAAAAATGCTATAAGAAGAGAATTCAACACATTTTTGTTAATTTCGAACGTGAAGTTTTTTAGCTATTACATTACGTTGAGAAAAAGGCCTAAAAAGAATTGGCAAATACCTGAGATTGAAAAAATGACTAGTAGTTGGCTAGTCGTTGACTTTGTGATGGCTCTTTAAAAATAATAAGATGTAAATGAGGGGGTGTCTAGTAGCGAATGCTTGAAAGAAAACAAGTGTGTATAAAGTTATAAAAATGTTCTATCGACTTTCATTGAAACCCCATTCTTTATGCAGTCCCTTTCATTCTTTTGCAATTTATTTGGTCTTACACCTTATAATCCATGTCTAGGATTATTCCATGCTACAATATATCGTAACTTTTCATTTGACTCTAAATCCATGGACGCTTCACAAGTGAAGTGGTTGGTCGTCTAAAGTCTATTCTTACATATGGAGTTAGTGGTTTGAACAACGTTCGGTACGGCAGTACCATGTGGTATTCCAAGAGTTTGTTTGGTTATTGGTTATTCATCTCTATTTTTTGGTTGGAATTTCATCACAAATCAATATAATAGCATATCACATTCCTTATTTCATTCCTCATAACCATCCAAACAACTACTATTGACATGAGGTTATCCAAACTCACTCCATCCCAATAACCAAACAGACCCCAAGTGTTAGCATTACGAGGGAAGATTTGAGATTTGATTAATGAAGGAGAATAAATGTGTTTGCATTTTCTATTTTGCCATCAAATGTTTGACCAATGTGAATAGTCCCATGGTATTAGGGGCCACGAGTGTGCTTCCTTCTTTGCATTTATACTACTGCTTATAGTTCGTGACATTGCCTTCATGTAACCCAACTGGAGTAGCTGATACGTTGCAAGAGTAGTTATTCATAGGAGACCTAGATTTCGAAGACCTGCTTACGTCAGGGAAGGTGCGTAAAGATTATCGAATAGTTTCTCAATACATTATATTGAGATACTGAGGACACATTTTATTACACTATTATAGTCGTATTCTATATCAGAATGAATTTCACTTCATTCCATATTATTTCTTTTGTTACTGTATATTTCAAATGTTAATCTAATGTGGATGAGAATGTCTGTTGATTGAAGGAAAATTTTTAAGCATAACATTAAATAATCAATAAAACAATGATTCGCGAGTTACCTCCTTCCATTGCAAATCAAATAAAAACTTGTAACGGAGATGATGAAGAAATTGATGGTGATCTTTTCTTCCTCTTTTTCTCCTTCCTTGACCCCAATCGTTAAAACTCTCTCAGATGGTGGAGAGTTTTGATGGTGGCTCTCTAAATCCCTTGATTCAGTGTATTGTATAATGAGCCATCACGTCTCTTTTATAGGGGGAGAGTTGGAGGATTCAAAATGATAACAAACTCTATCGTAACCGACTCCTGATGATCCACTAACCATCAACATGGATAAAGGTAAAGCGGTTACGTTTTATCCATTGACTTGGTAAAACTCAATATTAATCATCTCATAAATATTTTATAGACCACGTACAAGATAAATTTCAATATTCTCCAACTTGGTCTATATAATATTTAATTATGAGATAATAACCTTAAGAGCGTCTTTTCATATGTTTTATGTAATGTCAATAAATCATATAATTTAATTGTATTAGACTAATATGATCATGGCGGTCACACATCATATAACTTGACATGATCCTTTACATGTATCAATATCAATTCAATCCACTCACCTCTAATTTAAAAGAATAACATCCCTTTCTTGAATTCTATTTCGACGAATATGTTATCTATTTGCAAACATACATGCATAATATAACAATGAAATGATTCAAAAACATAAAATAAATGAGATTGTCATAATCATAATGAGCACCAAACAAAATGTACTAATTAGCCTTTCATAACAAGGACTTCTTTTGAACACCCATTCTTGCAACATGCTCAGAAAAAATTTTAGGTGCTAACCCTTTAGTTAACGGATCCGCAATCATAAAATTAGTACCGATGTTCTCTATTGACACTCTTTGTTTCTCAACTTCCTCTTTTACTGATAAATACTTCAATTCCATGTGCTTTGCACCATTAGAGTACTTATCATTCTTTGAGAAGAAGACTGCTGCGGCATTGTCAGAATAAAGTTTCAGCAGCTTGGCAATACTTTCGACTATTCCAAGTCTTGAAACAAAATTCTGCAGCCACAATCCTTGAATTGTAGCCTCAAAGCATGCTACAAATTCAACCTCCATAGTGGAAGCAGCAACGGCATACTACTTCACACTTTTCCATGACACAACTCCTCCAGCGAGTAGAAATACATAACCAAAGGTTGACTTTCTTATATCGATGAAACCCGCAAAATCTGAATCTAGATATCCGATGATCTCAAGATTATCAGATCGTCTGTACATGAGCATATGATCTTTGGTGTCTTGTAAATACATGAGAACTTTCTTTGTAGCCTTCCAATGGTCCATACCAGGATTACTTTGATATCGACCTAACATGCCAGTGGTAAAACTAATATCAGGTCGAGTACATGTCTGAGCATACATGATACTCCCAACCACTGATGCATAAGGAATTCCTTTCATTTCATTACATTCTAATTCATTATTTGGACATTGATCCAAGCTGAATCTGTCCCCTTTCTGAATAGGAACAACCCTTGTAGAGCACTTGTCCGTCCTGAATCTTTCCAAGACCTTCTCAATATATCCCTTATGAGACAATCCTAACACTCCTTGTGATCTATCACGGAATATTTCTATTCCAATCACATAGGATGCCTCACCCATATCTTTCATTTCAAAGTTTTGATATCGACCTAACATGCCAGTGGTAAAACTAATATCAGGTCGAGTACATGTCTGAGCATACATGATACTCCCAACCACTGATGCATAAGGAATTCCTTTCATTTCATTACATTCTAATTCATTATTTGGACATTGATCCAAGCTGAATCTGTCCCCTTTCTGAATAGGAACAACCTTTGTAGAGCACTTGTCCGTCCTGAATCTTTCCAAGACCTTCTAAATATATCCCTTCTGAGACAATCCTAACACTCCTTGTGATCTATCACGGAATATTTCTATTCCAATCACATAGGATGCCTCACCCATATCTTTCATTTCAAAGTTTTGGGAGAGATACTTATTTGTTTCAAGCAACAAACCTAAATCATTAACAACCAATAATATGTCATCAACATACATGACTAATATAATAAACTTGCTCCCACTAACTATCATGTAGATACACCTATCAACAGTGTTTTCTACAAAATCATACGATATGATGGTATTGTTAAACATAATATACCATTGACGAGAAGCTTGTTTTATTTCATATATTCACTTATTTAATTTACGTACAATATTTTCCTTTTCTATGATCCTAAAACCTTCAGGTTGGTCCATATAGACGTCTTCCTCTAACTCCCCATTCAGAAAAGCGGTCTTTACATCCATTTGATGAAGCTTCAAATCATAATGAGCCACCCAATCCAAAATTATTCTTAATGAGTCCTTTTTTGAAACTGGAGCAAAGGTCTCCTTATAATCGATGCCATCTTTTTTAGTAAAGTCCTTTGCAAAAACTCTAGCTTTATATTGTTAAATGTTACCTTTAGACTCACGTTTGGTCTCTAATACTCATTTACATCCGACTCTTTTAGAACCTTCAAGTAACTCAACGAGATTCCATACATTGTTATTGGCCATTGACTCGAGTTCTTCTTTCATAGCATTCAACCACTTTTCAGAATCATTAAATTTTATGGCTTGATGGAATGAGCTTGGATCTTTATCAATGCTTAAGTCACATTCATTCTCAAATGCATATATTATATAATCATCAAAATTTGCAGGTCTCCTTTGTCTTTCAGAATGTCTTAATGCAACTTCTTGTGATTGTGGTACACTTGGCTCATTTACAACTTGTTCATTAATAATGACATCATCACTTAATGTGGATGTCAACTCTTAATGTTTCACGTCATTGTGTGGAGATGAATCCACAAGTGGAATGTTTAGAAGATTCGGACAGATATGAAAGCGACACTTTATCCCTATCTTCTTTTATTTTCACATTTCGTGAAATTTGGCTCCCACTAATGTTGTCATTCTTAATTAAACAAGCATTGCCACTCTCAACAATTCTTGTACTATGGTTAGGACAATAAATCTATACCCCTTTGACTTTTCAGGATAACCAATGAAAGATCCACTGACTGTCCTTGGATCTAATTTCTTTTCATGTGGGTTGTATAATCTGACTTCCGCTTGACATCCTCAAACATGTAGATGTCTCAAACTAGGTTTCCTACTTGTCCATAATTCAAAAGCTGTCTTTTGAATTACTTTACTAGGAACCCTATTGAGTAAATATGCTCAAGTCATTAATGCATATATCCACAATGAAAGAGTTAAGGTACTATTATTTATCATGCTCCTAACCATTCTATTCATGTACAATTTTTCCTTTCTGCGACACCATTTTGTTGTGGTATTTCGGGTATTGTGTATTGCACACAAATACCCTTATTTTTAAGGAATTTTGCAAATGGACCATGATGTTAACCCAGATCATCACGCCTTTCGAACTATTCACCAATCATATCTCACAATTTTTATTTTCCTTTTCAATTGCCTTTCCACCTCATTAATAAATATCTCAAGGGCATTTATTGCTTGAGTCCTTCCATGCAATAGATAAATATATCCACACCGTGAGAAATCATCTATAAAAGTGATAAAATATCTTTTTTCGGTCCATGATGAGATATCAAAAGGATCACAAAATAATTTCAGTATGTATCAATTCTAGGAGCTGGGTTGCTCATGTAGCTGGTTTCTTTGATGCATGTTTGGATTGCTTTCCTTTAATGCAATCTATACACAACCCTAGATCCGTAAAGTCTAATTGAGGAAATATGTCATTCTTAATAAATCTCAACATTCTTTCCTTGGATATACGACCTAGTCTTTGATGCCATAAAAGAACTGAGCATTCATCAGATGCATTCCTTTTCACACCCACATTGCATTCAACATAAAACAGGGAATTCATAAATTTATAATCAAGATTAAAATGATAAAGATAATTCTCTGAAGTACTAGAACCATAAAAATACTTATTTATAAACATAAAAATGATCCATAAGAAATCTTGAAAGAAAATCATAAACTATCTAGTCTGCAAATGGAAATAAGATTTCTAACACATTTAGGAACGCAGAGACATCCTTCCAGATCAACTTGACATCCGGTGTCCATGATCAATCTGTAAGTCCCAATTCCATCTATTCGTGCCTTGATCCTATTTCCCATGAGCAAATACTGCTCACTTTTCTTTATGTTCCGGATTGTATGGAATCCTTGTAATATGTGAGATACGTGAGTAGTTGCAGTAGAATCTAACCACCAAGTATTATTAGGAACATCTAATAATATTTGCTTCGAAGCAAACAGAAACATAATGCGTACCTTTCTTTTCGAACCATGCTTTCTGTTTAAGGCAATCTTTCTTTGTATGCTCGATTTTCTAGCAAAAGTAACATTTGATTTCTTTGGAATTGTTCCCATTAGCTTTCATAGAAGTTTTTCCTTTGTTCCTTTTGCTTGTGTTGCTTTTATTGCTACTAGCCCCTACTATAGTCTTTTCAGTAGCCATGAGGTTCACTGAGTATTTTTTATCTTCTTTAGTCTCCCTTCTTCTTGAATGAGCATAGATGTTAATTTTATAAAACTCCACTTATCCTTTTATGTGTTGTAGTTTACCTGGAATTGTCCAAATTCAATAGGAAGAGAGTTTATGATAAACTGTAATAAGATCGTCTCCTTGACATCCATCCCCATGGTTTTCAGTTTCGCCATGAGATTAGACATTTCAGTTATATGATCCATCATTGAGTTGGACCAGTTGAATTCCTTCATGGTCAACTCACTCATTAAAGTCCTGACAATGGACTTATCAACTATATCGGACTGGGAGTACTCCTTAATTTTCTTCAGAAATTCATTAGCATTGTTTGTCCTAGGCATTGACGGTTCTGCCATTGAGATTTTCATCAAGGTCAAGCCGAGTCTATTCGGTCTTTTCCATGCCTCTTAATACAACCTTTCATCATCAGTGTTGTTTTCTGTAATGGCTTGTGGTTTTTAGTCTTCAACTAATACATGGTATAAATTCATCACTCCCAAATGGAAGAGGATTTGTTCTGACCAATATGTATAGTTGAGTCTGTTAAACGTGAACATAGAGTTGCCTAATGCAAACAAGTTCATAGCTAATGAAACTGTAAACAATAATACATATGCTCAAAATAATGCTTTGAGAAATAAGTTAATAATCTATATACGGGAAATACATATTGAAATTTCTTTCACAATATGTTAATAATCACCTTTGGGCAGGATATTAACATATCAATAAATGCATAAGTGATGAAATTAGATATACTTTAATAGGTAATTGGATAAATCATGTCTCATTCATGTTTTCCATCTTTGTATGTAAAATTCATGATTCATTAATTAACCTTTTAATGGACATAATCACAAACAATGATCCACCTTTGGGTGATCTCCTAGTCCATGATTACGGTATTCTGATCATCGGAACAAACTGTTATGTCATTAAATTTAATTTGCATCAAAACTACAATAATCAGAATATAAGTTCAAATCCATGAGTGATTAGATCACTTTGGTGATTAACCACTAATTAAATGTAATAATTTAATTCATCTACATAATGTGCACGAGGTGCACTTCCAAAAGCATATTATCCTATTATCCGACATTAAGGATATAACTGGCAAACTATTCTGAAAGGTCAATATTTGGTTGCATTTATTTCTACTTTAAAACCCTTAAAAAACTTTAGTGTTATCAACTATCAAATAATTCAAAATAAAAGGCACCTTTATCAATGCCATTTTCTTTGATAAAAAGGTAATGTAGAAAAAAAAGGACCAATCTGTTTACGTCTCCGGCGGAGATTGGATGTGTAAAATAAATAAACCACAAATAATATTCTAAAATATATTTTGTCGGAAGTAAAAATTGAAGATTGTATAATCATTCAAGAAATTATCGATATTTCCCAACTATTGTGTAAAGAACAATAATGTGATCTGTGATTGAGTATTGCATCTCTATAGGTCAAAGTTGACAGAAATCACAATAGTCAGTTTCTTAATGTAAATTCCATCAAAGCTACTATTCTATAACCTGGCTCCGATACCATATTGTAGGAAAATTTTCAGGCGCAATATTAAATAATCAATAAAATAATGATTCGTGAGTTACCTCATTCCATCGCAAATCAAATAGAAACTTGTAACGGAGATGATGAAGAAATTGATAGTAGTATTTTCTTCCTCCTTTTCTCCTTCCCTTGACCCCAATCATTAAAACTCTCTCGATGGTGGAGAGTTTTGATGGTGGCTATCTGAATTTCTTGATTCGGTGTGTTGTATAATGAGCCATCACGTCTCTTTTATAGGGGTAGAGTTAGAGGGTTCAAAAGGATAACAAAGTCAATCGTAAACGACTTCTAATGATCCACTAACCATCAACATGTATCAAGATAATGCGGTTACGTTTTATCCATTGACTTAGTAAAACCCAATATTTATTATCTCATAAATATTTTATATGAACCACATACGGGATAAATTTCAACACTGAGTATCAAAGATCATGAGCATATTAAAGTGTAGGCCTGACATGGTTTCATCGATCATGGTGACTTGAGATGCAGGGCGTCATAGCAGTATTGTACAAAGGCTTCCCCTCTTGTCTAAGATGCATGAACTCATGGTTGGTTTGGAATACATGGCTCTCATTTTTCCACTAAAAAATATGACTTTCTTTTTATTGTTATAAATCTTGTATATAGTGCCATAGTAGATCACCTTGCCTACAATACGAGGAATGACATTGTTTGAAAGCCAAGCACATATGGTCGCACATTTGACTTCAGGTGGCCGGCCAAGCCATCTCGGGATGTTGCGATAATAGAGGTAGCTGGGGATGTTTGATCAGGCAATGACTCAGCTGCATACACAAAATGAACAGCTCATCAGCGCAACTACTGAATCCATGTTGTCAATTCAGAAAAGATAGGATTTGCTAAGCTCAAATCTCTATTTCCTTGTCACGTTGAAATTAGGAGATTTCATGGAGAATTTCTCTCTTTTTAGATTAATTGCTGTAAACGCCATATGCAATTGAATTGTGACCACAGAGCAACATCAAAAAATCCTGTAGCAAAACAACACATGAAATCTGGTACAAAGCCTTCATGTATATGTTTGATTCATGTGAACGATGTCTCTAATAAGAGGACCATCAGTGTTGATATGTGACATTTGAGGTCAACTTAGGATATTCAATGGAAAATCATCAGGATTTGAGTTCATGATTTTAGAGAAAACAGGGCACTGATAAAAATATTATCTTAAGGCATAACCGAGGAAGGAAACTGGATGTGGGCCTTAAATCGACGACTTTTAAAGTGTGATTCAAACATACATGATGGTTGTACTATCTCCAATTTTCAAACAGAGGGCAGAATATGCAAGTATCTAGCTTAAGATTTTAAATGGTACTCAAACATTCTTGGGAAAAAATGGTTATCAATTCAGAGAGAGCAGTTTTTTAAAACAAACTGCACACTAAAACTAATCTAACTTATTAAGCATCACTTCATCATTTGTCCATATCATATCAATAAAACTTAAAAGAATATTTGATTCATGTAATAATCATTGATTCAAATATGAAATCTATACATCTTGTACTATGAATTAAAACATCGAAACAAAAGTCTACCCCAGCAACAGAATGAGTAGTCTACTAATGCATAATCTAGAATCCATCGCTTTATCGTCCGTTGTCAAGTATATAACAATGATTATTATCATCCATTGTGAATTTACAGTTTGTACTTGAAATTAGTAATGAATGACATCCCTCGTTATGTTGCAAACGCGGGTTCGTATAGACACGGTTATCCATTGCCGTCATCAAAATTTGTTTTATTCGTTTCTAAAACTATCGTAATTAGGCAACTGGTAGCCACCTTCTGTACATCGAGTAGTCTCCATTAGACCCATCCATTCCTCAGGCAGCTGTAATATTTCCATGAATTCACAAGGAAATGACATACTATCAAAAGAATCACTTCCAACAGACGATCAGAAGATGCCAAGGACTGCAAAGATGTGAAGGCGAGAACCTCCAGCGCAGATCTTTCAAGGTCTTGCAACTACAGAAAGAAGAGATTCTAGCTCCCATACCCACTTATGTCAGGTAAGTGGGAAGGGTGTTCAAGCGGGACACGAATATGAGGATGCATATGCGTGGTAACAGGGATGGGTACAAGACATGGATGCCTTTGCGAAACACGGCATAAAGTCAAACTCCAAACATGGTCTTTTGTCAGCTATGAACTTTGATCCATGTAACCTTGGTGGGTTTCGTGGATTCCTACCGAGGTTTGAGGCTTTTAATAGTTCGTTTCCTTTCATGTCTGCTATCATTAGCAATTGTTGCAGAAAGAATGTGAAAACTGATGGATCAATCTATTGTTAAAGGGTGATGTACTTTATTGGGTAAACGGATCTTTGATGGGGACCGTTTACCCATCTCTATTTATAGTGTACTCATCCTTCCTTCTTTGATTAAGAAAGTGATTGTGAACCCTAATACCCAAGTTTTGGGAGATTATGGTTGTGTGTGCCCATGTGGTTTTCTCCATCGTTGTAAGGTTTCCACGTAAATCCTTGAGTTCTTTGTGGTGTTTGATCCGTTTTGTAAATGGTATCAGAGCCTCTTTGAGGCATTGGGGCCAAGTTTTTTTTGGCAAGCAGCCGGCAACCTTCTCGCGCACCCTCCTTCTCACGGGGGAAATTGGAGAGATTCTCGGCAACCAGCATCAAAATCCACGACCCTTTCCCTTCCAGCAAATCCAGAATCCACGGCAACCCCCACATGAAAACCTAAATCCACGACACCCCCTTGAAAATCAAAATCCACGTCACCTCCCTTGCAAATCCTGATCTTGGAAGTTGCGGCTCCAAATCAAAGGAGATCCACGCACCCCCCTGCAAATCGAAGGAGCTCCAAAAAAAAATCCAAAGGTGCGGCTACTACAAATAGGAGATCCAAACCCCCGCAGGTTCCTTGAAATCGAAGCCGAAGGGTCACTTTACGGGAACCAGATCCTGCCCCACCTGTAAATCGTTGGCATAGGGCTCCAGCCCCTCAATCGCAGTTCTTATTGCTAGCCCCTGCTTGGCACGGCTCCACATTACACGTTTTTTTCGACTCTTTAGGGCCTGTTTGGTTGCAGGGTTGGCCCAATCCCGGTTACTATTCACAAGGGTACTTCCTCCTCACAGTTTACTATTCACCCGCCCCAACCCAGCCTAACCCAACCCTGCAACCAAACAGGCCCTTAAAATGCACAGCTCGTGGCTTTAGGTGATTTTATCTTGACTCTCCAGTTTTCTTTGCTATTGGTGCTTGTTGTTTGTTGTTGTTTGTCCTTTTTTCTTCATTGAGTAATGGCTTTGGAGGACAAAGAGGATAATGGGTTGGGTTCTCTCACCAAAAGAATGGATAACATGCCTAACCATATTACAATCATTAAGTTGACAAAAACAAACTATCTAATATGGTCCGCTGCAGTGGAGATTACTCTAGCATCAAGAGGGAGAGGTGGTTATGTAGACAGGAGAAAAAAGGCTCCGGCTCAGACAGATAAAATGTATGATCAATGGTACGTGGAAGATAGCCAATGCAGAAACTTGATTATTAATTATGTCTCTTCTGATATACAACCTCTCGTAATTCGAAAAAAATGATCGTGACCAATGGATCACTTTGGAAAGCATGTACGGACAAAAGCAACATGATATCCGAATGTATCAACTGAGTAGAGAAGTCTATAACATGAATCAAGGTGAATTGTCTATCGCTGTATACTATACTGCCTTGATGGGAAAGTGGGAAGATATGAACTATTATAGTGATGACACATGGATGAGTACAACTGATTAAAATAAACATTGGGATGATATCTCGAAGCAGAGGATCTTCATATTCTTAGGGGGTCTTAATTCTGGATTTGAAGCAACAAGGAGCCAACTTCTTACTGTCGGAATCAAATCAAATATTGAGGAAGTGTATCATGCTATCCAGTTAGATCATGCTATCCAGTTAGAAGAACAACGTCGATTTGCTATGAATAGTGAACATATTGTGCAAATGGAAAGGTCTGCTTTAATAAGTAAGGGCACCAAAGGTGGGTACTGGAAAGACAAGAAGTGTGGCCATTGCAAGAAGATGGGTCATGACATTGATTTCTGTTGGGAACTCCACCCTGAAAAAATGACGAATAAAGGGAAGAAATCAATTTTGCTATGATTGCTAACATACAGAAAACAGGGAGTTCATCTACTGATGGTCAGAAGCTGATAAATAAACAAATCAGAGATCTTCATGAGTATGTGAGGAAGCTCTCCTTCTTCGACAAAACCAAAAATGTTGATGATTCATTCAATACTATGATGGCAGCCTAGAAAAATGAAGGTAAAAATTTAATTCACGATGAGTGGGTTATTGACAGTAGCGCTTCTGACCACATGACAGGGAATCCAAAAATATTTTGTGATGACAAATTGACATTTGGAGTAGAACGTGTAAATCTCGTAGATGGATCATATGTTAGTGTGGCTGGAAAAGGAAGCATATCGGCTATGAAAAAGTTCCTCTTGAAAGACACACTTCATGTCCCTGATTTTCCTATTAATTTATTGTTTGTTCTGAAGGATATGGTGATATCCTCAAGCGCATCACGGAAGCATGGGCATCGTATCGAATACAATGAAGAACGACTAGTCGAACTAGTTGTTCTATGCGGCGGAAATTAAATTTTTTTCATGTGACGAAACCACATGATCCAAGAACACTTCTCGAATCGTTTCGTTTGAGCCACAAACAAGTATTAGGGTTACCTCTTGAAGCGTGGTTGCGATCGAGTCTCTAAACGAAGAGACCTCCTGTCTCAAGTCCGATCCGACGGAGGAGACGCTTGCGAGCATGTTGATGAAACACGTGCTTCTCGCAATCCCTGTTGATGATCCAAGCGGAGGATCCCCTGATCTCGACGCACGAGATCTGACATCTTCTTCACGAACGAGGTGCATCGAAGGAGACGGAGATTCACGAGCAAACAATCGGGCAACATAACGATGACGCTGCGGCGATGAAGAACCTCTCTAGGGCATCCATGGTGGACGACCACATGAGAGAGAGAGAGAGAGAATGGGCGTGTAGAGAGAGAAAGAGAAAGAGAGACTTATGTTCTCTTGTGTCTAAAGAAGAGCAATGGGGTGCCTCTCCTTTTATAATATTTTGGGGTCCATGGATCTCAATCCATGGGCAACACAAATCCAATGGCTCTCATTTATTTGTGTTTCTTTTAATGGCTAAGATTTGTGTTGATAAAAATCAACACCAATTAATTTAATTTAGATTAAATCTATATTGATAAATCAATATAAATCAATCCCAAATTAAATCAATCAAGTATGAAGATTATGGAATGAAGATTGACTCCTTCCATAATATTGGATTTGGCGGCAATCTCATGCAATCTCATGAGATCTCATGAGATCACATTATTCCATGGAAATCTCCAAGATTTACAACAACACTTGTTGTAAATTATTCTACAAAAATAATTCATAATTATTTTGTGAATATTGCAATCTTGGCATTGGAAAATTGTGAATCACATTCACAACCCAAAATAAAATGTGAATTACATTTTCAATTAATTATCCAAGATGAATCCAATTCACATCAACATTTAACTAACAAATGTAAATTATAAATAGCTCTCTCTTATATATTATAAATCATATTTATAATATATATGACTAATATGGATATTGCTATCCACATTATTCATATCCATGATAATTAAATCACATTTAATTATCTTGGATCTCTATTCTCGTGTGCCCAAATAATATGAATCACATTCACATTATTCACATCTTTGATAATTAAATCACATTTAATTACCTTAGATAACTCTCCTTATAACATGAATCAAATTCATATTATTCATGATAATTAAATCACATTTAATTATCAATTTTCTCAATGCTCGGATACACATATCAACAATGAAATTATCCTGTACTCTTTCAAGTATAATGTGCTTTCTCCGTGAATACTTGGAGATAAGGACAGGGCGACTGTATTGTTCCACGCATAGTGACTTGGATATTGAGATCATATCTCAAATCCAGATCGCGGGCCTCCCATAGATGCTTGATGAAATCAAGACCGCAAATCTAATCTTTTCATTGCATCTGAATCACATTCAGATCAATGCCAAGATCAGATTACTTCTCTACTGAGAGGAGTCACTAAAATCCAGATTCGTTTCATCACTCCCTAGGAATGGAAGCGTCATGATTATACAATCGTTTATGATCATATCACCCTCAGGTATTCCCAATACCTGTACATCTTGTATACTGGAAGACTCAGAATAAACCCGAAGTATTAGATCAACTTCATACTGTCTACTTCAGGGTTTTATTAGTAAGTTTCTCATTTGATCATTGGGAGTCGGTGTCGATCATATACTTTCCAAAAACATATATCATACCTAGGTCTTGATCATATACTTTCCAAAACTATATATCAAACCTACAATTTCAGTCAAGCTTCCAAAGCGAGACGACCGTGCACGGAATTTGATTCTTCCCAATATCTCATGAGTGAGCTCATGCCTTTCGGTTCAGTAAAAGAACCTGTTGATGAATCTCGTATTCATCGTGCTAAAATCAATCATTTAGGCTCGGTTTCCCTTCTTTCATTTGTAATTAATCATTAATAGAGCATTATTAGCCATCATGCGTGTGTGAATAATATTTGCATTTCAACATGCATAAATTGCATTAAAAATCCCAGGTGTAAATTAGCCCAAAAAGCCGCTAACTTCTCACATTTTTAATTAATTCATCCTAACTCCGATTGACCCCAAACCACCTCCATTGTGTAGATATTACTAACCTTATTAAATAAAAAATACAAAAAAAATTACTAACCCAATAAGTGTCAAATAAACCCAAAGTCTAATTTCACATCTGACGGACTAAAATGAGCATATCTCCCACATGCAGTGTCCGATTTTGGTCTACTCACTTTTAAAGTACTCCATTTTTAAATCTCTTCAAAACAAGACCAATTTCGTAAAATTCGGAGCTCATATGTGAAAGTTGGGTTTTGGGCCTCTTTTGCGCAGTTTGACTTTTTGCTATTTTTGACCTAAGTTTTTATGTACATAATTAACCTTGTTAATTTTATTTCTTCTTCATTATTGTTCTTTGATGGAAGTTTTATTAAGCGACATAAAAATCCAAATCCGGATTAAAACTGAAATCAAAGAAACTGACGAAGTCCAAGTGTCCGTTGTCGGTCTGTACAAAACTTGTGTGTTTCTTACTTCTAATTTATTTTCCTATTTTCTTATTTATTAAAAATAGAAAAAAAATCAGTATAGTTGTAAATAATTTTCTTGTATTTTATAGCATTTTTTCTAGATTTTTATCCTCTCTAAAAAATACCAAAAAAATACAAAACTCCAAAAATCGGTTTTTTATACACATGGAAAGCCACCAAAAATACCACTTCTCACAGGTGACCTCTTTTGCTCCCGGATCCTTCATGAAAGTTGTAGATCTCGTCGAGATGAGCAACTTTCGTGAAGGAAATTTTTCGATCCGAGCTTTCCTTCTACTCCTTCTCCAAATTAAAGTTGAATTTTTTGGGAGCGCCACGTGGCAGCTCCAAGGCGTGCCACGTGGCACTCCCACCTCGCGCGTGCTCGTGCGTGGCACGTGATCACCCAGCTCCCTCTCTCCTCGTGCACGTGCTAGGCACGTATCGCCTGCCCCTTCCGCGCACATGCGCAGCACGTGCCGACCCCCTCTCCTTCCACATCCAGCCGTTACCCAACCCATCCCCTTCCCCCAGCCGTTCGTCCCTTCCACCTCTCCTCCTATAACGCCAACGCCTCCTCCGGCCATTACCACCCTCACCGCATAACCGATGCCCTCTCCCGCTCCTATAAGAATCCAGCCCATCGTCAAGCCCAGCTTCCGCCCTTCTCCAAGCTCGCCGGTGACAGCGACGCAACCCTCCTTGTGGCGTGATCCACGGCAACCCATAGCTGTGCCGCTGCCTCCTTACGAGCAGCAGGAGCTTCGAGGAGTTCCCGCCGCTCGTCTGAGGCGATCATCGGAAGCAGGCCACCTCCTTCTCCAACCTCCAGGTACCCCCCCTTTTTTTGCTAACCATTTCAGGAATCACCGTCGCTTCCTCCTGCTCCTTCGAGCTCAGCCGCCACCCCTCGCACTTCGCGCTCCATCGGTCGTACCACCCATCGTCCACCGTCTGCCCCGCCCGCAGCTTCGCCTCCGCCTCGCGACCGTCGACCCTGCTCCGCCCCAAGCCTCTACGCAGCAACAGGTCGCACTCCCTCCGCCAACCGCCCAGCCGACCGCGCCTCACCGCCACCGCCTTGCGCGGTCCCCGAGCCCACGCCCTCCGCCTCTGCTCGGCCGTGTGTCGGATGAGCGCGGCCGCTGCTCCGCCTTCGCCTCCAGCTCCGCCGCACCTCTCATCTCGGCCGTCCCAGTCGCCGTTCGCCTCCGCCCCTCCACGACGCACAGGCGTCGTTGGATCGAGCACTCCTGCCCTTGATCCAACGGACGTGCTTCCGACACGCGCCTCCCCCCAAGCCTTGAGGCTCGGGCTGATCGAGCCTTAGCCTCGGGGCATCCCAGCCTCCCTCAACTTCGCCAGCCCCCGAGCCTCAGGTTCGTCACCCGAACCACAGGCTCGGGATCCCAAGCCTTCCGGTCCGCACACAAGCCTCCAGGCGCACATGCGTTGCACGTGCGCGATTGGAAAAATTGTACCGAGGCCCTCCGATGTTCCAGAATTTACAGAAATACCCCCGCCAGGGGTAAATTACAAAATTGCTCTGCCGACTTTGTGAAATTACAGATAAGTCCCTCCCAGGGACCTATTTGCAAGGAAAACTTTGTTTTATTTACATTTTAGTCCCTGCAATTTCAATTGAGCATATCTTTTTCATACGAACTCCGATTTTACCATATAATATGTCATTTTGAAGCTATTTTCATGCTCTACAACTTAGTATAATTTGTGGATAGATCTGAGGGTGTTTATGGATAATTATTCTTCAAGGATCTAAAATTGACATGCAGGCTCATTTTTAACATTGTTGCGTTGTAGAGAAAATGATGATATTTATGCAGGGACTCCATTGAGAAAAGCTTGGGAAATAAATCCTGATGCATAATTTAATAATTATTTATTAAGGATTTAATATGTGTAGGAGTTTCAGAAAGGAATATTGATCAATTATTTTCCTTGTATATTTCGAACAGGATGATTGAGGATTAATTTACAGGGAAATTAAAAGGAATTTTTAACAGAGCCCAGATTCCCCAGATTATTTATTTACGCTCTGATTATTTCTCTTGAACTTTAGCTTTTGATCTGTGATAATTGTCGAGGTTATTGATTAACATATATTGAAGCTGAAATATTAATCACAGATCCTGTGCTGAACAGCTGTCTCTGTATATTTCCTTGCATTTTGATTGCATATCATTGCATTGTATATTTTATCAACACAAAAAGTAATCGAGCATTTATTAATTATTTAATTTAATTTAAAATCGTGCAACTAAAAATCTTCGTTCCCTGTGTTCGACCTTGGTACACTTTCCAAGTAAAAATACTCCACAACATTCAAAGATTGTGGTTTTTGATCGACCGAAATTCCCCTCCTATACTACAACTCATCATTATTAAAGAGTTGGATTTCGCGCTCATCACCTGTATGATCCCTTTGAGAGATCTTATTACTCATATGCCCTTATATGCACACCAGTGCACCGGTGTATAGACCTTGGTTAGGTCATCAACCTATTGGTCTGCCACATGTACATACTCAGACATATAGTAACACATCTGTCTCCGGTCAGAGGATGCGTGCCTGTATCGTGACAGCATACGACATAGGACTTTGGTTATCTTGATCTCGTTAAGTCAACTCTTTGACCTAACTAATCTGACACCTCCGAATCTCTATCCCTATGCAGAGGACCTGCATTAAGAGGTCGGTCAGATATCAGCCTTTGTGAGAAAGGATTGCCATCTCCTACTCAGGCTGGAGATCATCTCTTAATAATCATTTGACGGTGCTTGATGAGTCCTCAATCCAACTCTTTAGATATTCATCCAAGCACCAACCTCTATGATTCAATAATTGAATCAACAGTTGTATAATCATTAAGATGGCCATGGTACATAACCCTAATTGTACTAAGGGACCTATTATGCAAATTAGTTATTCTTTATTTCAGATCAGGGAATGATATTCGCAATAACATTTATTGCATAATGGCTCGCCGTGGGCTCGCATGTCCAACATGTTCATCGTATTACTAAAGACCTAAATTGCCGCCTAATTTTTTATACTCATTCATGTATTATGCAGGGCTTGGTGATGTGGAAGAAGATTGGGATTGGTTTGGTTACTGGTGGCCTCTATTGCCTTCCTGCTCGTGTTATTTCTGCTTGGACTGCTTAAAAAGGTCTGAAGTATGCTGATGATTCTCAGATTCTTCGCCAGTGGCATGAGAGACTTGGCGATCCTGAGTTTGCTATTTTAAAACATCTTTTTCCTGCCTTATGTAATAAAGTTGGTAGTCAGTTTCATAGTTGTGAAGTGTGTTATCTATCCAAGCACACCAGAATTACTTTTCCTATTTCAACTAAAACAAGTACTAGTTTTTTTGAGATTGTTCATTCGGATGTTTGGGGACCTTCAAGTATAAAAAGTTTAGGTGGTCATAGTTACTTTATAACATTTATTGATGACTTCTCAAGGTACACTTTTGTGTACTTGCTAAAGAGTAGAAATGAGCTTCCTAATGTGGTTAAAACTTTTGTGTCCATGGTTGAGACTTAGCTTGATACTAGATTTAGAATTATGAGGACCGATAATGCTAGAGAATATTTAGAAAGTTCCTTACGATGTTTTCTTGATGGGAAAGGGATTATTTATGAGACCTCATGCAATTACACACCCCAACAAAATGGGATAGCAGAGATAAATAATCAGCACTTGATGAATGTGACTAGAGCCCTCCTTTACCAAAGAAATGTACTAAAGGCTCTTTGGAGTGAGGTTGTGTTAACTGAAACTTATCTCATTAACATGATTCCCTCAATGTTGCTTGGAAAACGTTCTCCTCATTATTTTGCATCTACATGAGAATTTGTTTGAATTTGAGCCACACATTTTTGGTTGTGTTTGTTTCCTTCATAACTTGGGTCCAAACGTATGGAAATTAGATCTACGGGCTACCAAGTGCATTTTCCTTGGTTATTCCAATAGCCAGAAGGGATATAAATGTTATGATCCCATCTCGCGTCGTCTTTATGTCAGCAAAGATGTCACTTTTTTCGAGAACGAACCCGCGGAATCTTTCTGTGGGGGAGTTTTCAAGTGGTGATAATTTGGAAGAAGAGGGGGTTGATGTTTTTTTGACTGATGAGACACAGGTGACAATCCAAATGGGTAAGAAAATTAGGCCCAACGATAATGAAAATGACAGAACTGATGAAAGTGATGCACATGTGAGTTCATGTGATTCTGTAGTTGATGTGAATATCGATGATGAGGTCATACCAAACCATATCCCCAATCTCACCCCGCATGATCCAAGTCAAGACAATTCTGTAAGTTCTTCTCTTCCCCAAGTTACAATCGATGATAATTCTGAAAATTTTTTTAATAATCGTTCCATTGCAGTAAGAAAGTCTGTCAGAGTAAGTAAACCTTCTCCTCGGTACCTTGTTGATAACTTTGTCTCTTATACAAGGTTGAGTCCGAGCTATAAATGCTTTATAACATCTCTGGATTCTCATTCTGTTCCCCGGAATACTACCGAGGCCCAAAATGACCCACAATGGGTGAATGCTATAAAGGAAGAGGTGAATGCACTGATTAGGAATGAAACTTGGGGATTAGGGTTCACAATCACTTTCTTAATCAAAGAAGGGAGATGAGTACACTATAAATTGAGATGGGTAAACGGTCCCCCATCAAAGATCCGTTTAACCATAAAGTACATCACCATTTAACAAAATCATTAGAGAAATTTCAGCTTCATCTCATCAGTTGTATGTGTTGTGATGCTATGTAGGTGTTGTCAGTTCATTCCTAACTGTAGATCTCTGAAAAGCGAACTGCCATGCTTATAAATTATTTTCCGGTTCCAAAGTTGAGTGGTTGTGGGCATAGCTGCAACCTATGTGCCAGTACTAAAATTTCTTTGATGTGATCACGTTTATTAAGTTTTAATGGTGAAATTATATAATGATCTACTATAGTAATGCAAAATGGAACAATGTTTATAATACATAAATTCACAAGCAAAGTGGGTTTCACACTAGTAAATACTGTGGTTTAAAAAAATGGCAAAATGAGACGATTTCATTCAAATCAAGACAACATGTAGCCTCGAGGCGATCGAGATGTAAAAAATGGTGAAGCCCTCTCCTACTATAAGTAGGGTCGGCTACATGGATTTTGCTCACATCCATGTTGAAGGATTCGATTTTCTTTAAAAATGCAATTTAACAAAAATATTGTATAATATTAATAAAATTATATTATAACACAACATCCATACATTTAAAGCAATTAAATGATTTTCAATGTAATTCTTCAATGTTAAAGAGAAATGAAGGGTTGTATACATTGTGAATGGGGAACTTCTATATGACATTTCAATCTCTCACATAAAAAATGTCCGTTGCTTTTCTCGCCTTAATAAAAAACTTGTACAGTCAATGATAGGTTGAGTGGAATCAATAAAGTTTATTTTCAACAGTTAGGTCTTCAGATATCATATTGCAGATCATATGATACTTGCAAGAAGTTAATAAGTTGAAATTCAAATCTATACTTTACAAAGGACCTTCATTTGGTAGTTCAATTTCAGAATTCATGAAAAGTTTTTACCTAAAGAGCCACATCTATACCTTCCATTATAATAAATTGCAAGGCGGCTCCTACGCCTCGGGCCTTATCAAACCGTGATTACTACAAAAGGTTGATTGATGAAATAAGAATGCATAGAAGGGCATAATGGACTGTTCAAGCATTCTACATTCATCAACACAAACTGTTGGAGTATTTGGTTATGTGCCATATGTATGGGAGATGGGTAAATGGATCTTGGAGAGGATCCATTTACCCCATCCATGTGTTTAGTCCCACATCGACCAGTGGTGGGACTTGGAGGCTCTGGGGAGGTTATATAATTAGCCCCAAACCTCCTGTAACCATTGAGAAAAAGCAATAGAAGAATATGCCCCTTTGAGGACTTCTCCCGTGGTTTCATCCCGCTCCTCACAGAGTATTGTTTCACGTTAAAATCCCGCTGTTCTTCGTTGTTCTTTATCTTTTTCCATGTTTGCTTCTGCATGTTTATTTTCTAACACAAAAACACATGAACATGAATTATAATGATGTATTCTTCAACATCTTCCCTAATAAAACATCTTGTTCCTCCAAATGGGCATAATTCCACCACAACCAAAATTTATTCTGCATATCTTACTCCCCATCCAAGCATTAGTTTATTCATTCATCTGATCAAGATGGTCAAATTTGTGCCAAGCTCTCTGACAAAAAAAACTGTGCTTCCGCTCAACATTATTGCTAGATAAGTGATTGGCACAAACAAGCAACCATAAATTCTAGACTGACGGATCAAGAAAATAGCAAATTTCAATATCATGTTTATAAAGAAAATTGTGTTACTAATAGCAAAGCTCCTAAATTTATATATCGAACCACTATAGGTCATCATAAATAGAGGGAGCAAAATACATAAGCATTGCTCGTTCTACAACTGGTGTATCACAAGTAGAAACTACTTATTCTTATTTTTACAACAGGAACACTTATATTAACCTGTACAAAATTGATTACAACAAATAAACAGGCAAATGCAACGATGGGCAATCGCCTTCAGAATAATTTATAGGATCAATATTCATGGAAAAGAAAGTTGAATTTTATTTTTGTGGTTAATAGTTTACATTGAAGTCAGACCATCATTGTAATGAAATCTAGTCTGGACTGACATGGTTAGAGAGTTTAAGTTGCAGAATATAAGGCTTTGCACAGCTTCCCTGAATAATGTTCATTATGCAGTTAGACCAGGCCTGGGAGAAAATTGAGAAAGCAGTAGACATCCCTTGATTCTCTACAAATAGGATTGCGGCATACTTCCAGTGTAACGTCCCGGGCTTAGGTCCTCGGTTTGTTATCGAGGAAAACTGGCCCTGACAACTTGTTAAGTTCGAACCCAATTGGACTCATTGACAACCACCCAAAATGCTTAAGCCCAAGTTATCAAGTAGTAATCCTCACCACTTATAAATCCACTCTCACTATGAGTTTTAGATGTGGGACTATGTTAGGGAGTATGGGTGTTACATCCAGTCTGAATCCATGCCATGTGCACACTAATAAATCGGAACATAGAGATGTTTGTGATCTGCACAAAAAACCATCGGAACCTAGTGTAGATTCCCAATTATTTTGAAAACTACCATCACCGAGATGCTAACCACGTCTTCATCCTCTACCGTGACTTTAGCTATCGAAGGCCTTGTGCCAAGATGCTAGCCACTTCATCATCATCGTTGTCTTTAAGTACTCCAGATAGACCGGACCTCTTTCCACCGGTATGCCCAATCACCACATTATGTGTATGTGCATCAGGACCATCCCTCTTTCCAACATAAGATCCAAAAATTGACGAGCGTTGGGTTTATGACCCTCCTTAAGAAGGGAAGATATGCAACATGGCTTAGATCTTCATCCCGTTCAGCAACTTTTACCAAACTAACAACAACAATATTTAACAGCGAATGGATGGACATCAGGTTCAGAACTAATTCCATTAAAATGGAATTCAAATAAAAGTTGTTAGCTATTATCCCACGAAACAAAAGAGAGACCTCCCTTGCCATGTTTTCGGTGCAAAGGCTCTTCAGTAAAAGATGGTACATTTTCAAAACTAAACATACAACCTTCAACAATCATTTGAGCTAAGATCACCAAGAGATGCTTTCCTTTATTCAACTTAGGCAACAACTGAATGATCAAGGTGAAATTATTAGGATTGGAACAAGTTCCACGGGAAATGGCAAGTGATTTCAAATAGACAGCTTTTTTCACCTTTCCCAAATGGCAAACACCATCAATGAGCAAGCTGAGGCCCAGCAACGTTTAAGGGTGCACCTTTTTCTGACATAAGGAAAAACACCTCCGTAGCTTCGTGGATCATTTGCCCAGAACAAAGTTCAAGAATCAGTTCATTGTAAGATGTTGTGTTCAATAAAAACCATCCAAATAAGCATGCCGAAAACAATTCAATGCACTCTTGTACCTCCTCATCTTGCAGAAAACAATGCCAATAGAAGAGTAAGTATAATCATCAAGTTCACGAGAAGAATTTATCATTCTCTTAATGACCTCAAGTGTTATTCGCTCATGCCCGTCCTGGCAGAGCCCTCTGATAACAAGATTTTATGATAATTCATCATCTATTTCCATCCCAGTCATCTTCTTTAAAACAGAGATTGTCTCAATAGACCGACCCCGATTGATGAAAATTCGCTTGAAGGGTACCTGTGGAAACTTATTCCACGAGACCTCCAGGAGAACATATATTTTGTTAAGTACCGTAAGGGAGCCGTGACTTGAGCTCACAGCTTCCTTTGGAAGGGAGCCGTGACTTGAGATCACGGCTCCCTTTGAAGGAAGCCGTCACTTGAAGTCACGGCTAGGGCTTGAATAAGCCTCAACTGCGACCCGCCCCCTCCCCACGCGTACAGAGCACTGTTGTGCCCATGCACTCGCCTCCTCCAGCCCGTGCAACAGTTTCCTCCAGCCACCTTGTAACCCTCTCTCGTCGTATCCTCGTCCTATTCTACCCCCTCGAGCCGGTGCTCTCCTCAAGTCGGTGGTCCCCTCATACTTCATCCCTCGTTGCCACCTCTCCTCATGCCACTCCATCTCAACCACTGAGAGTATACCCTAATCTTGTATGATTAGAACAATAATTTTTTTATTTTAGTTTTGTGTATGTCACACAGTTGTGTCTATTTAGGAGTGGTGTATTATTCATGTGTAACGTTAATTATTCTCCTTTTTTGAAGGGAGTCGAAGAAATGGAACTAATGTGCTTGTGCCATGTTGGTGGGAAGATCGTTAAGGATGCCAAGGGAGTCAGATACAAGGGAGGTCGGGTAAAACCCATAAGAGTTGGGATGGGTTTGACATTTAATAGATTGGTCTAGATGATTGCAAACTCATTTCATGTTGACTTAACCAATGGTACAGAACCAAGTGTATTTCACAGGATGTTGGAGAATAATGATATGTTTTCTATTGATGTCGAGTATGATGGTGACGTTGACGATATTCTTAACTATGTTGAGATGATGGGAGGCTCATACCGACCAGTTTTATTTACTGATCTTGTCTGAACAAGTGCTCATTCGTGTATACGCCAAGCTGCATCGACGGTTCCAAGAATGTAGCCCATGTCTTGTGTATCCGATGTGACAGGATCCACTTTGGAAGGGTCTGTAGGACTCCTAATGTATCTACAACTCATGTGGAGATGGCGCCATCTGTAAATTTGCCCCAAACTTTGGGATCCTTCCGAATTACCCCATCTCCACTATAAGGAGGACCACGATCTCGAGACTGATTGTATGATGGAGGATACCCCATAGAACATTGATGATGAAATGGAAAATGATGATGGTGAAATGTTGAATGATGAGAACGAGACGATACGTGTTGAGTCTGATATCCCCTTCCATAAGACACGAGGCGGTAATGGTTACATCCCAAATGATGATTACGTGATGGGAATTCATGATGGACTATCTAGTTTAGATGAGTTAAGAAATGAGACGACCTTCAAGTCTAAATAAGACTTGATTTATTCAGTTAAATTGTTTCACATTAAACACCACTACAATTTTGAGGTGCATGAATATGACTGTCATGTATAGGTTATTTATCGTAGTGAGAGGAGCAGAGGTTGCCTTTGACGCTTGCGTGGATATCGCCGCCCACTTGATGGCCTCTTTGTGATTTAGAAATTAGATGCACCACATACCTGCTTGCATCGTGTAGCAAACCAAGATCACCCTCATCTTGTTTGCAACTTCATGGCACAGAAATTTTTGAATCAAATCAAGGTCTCACCGGCTGTGAAGGTTTCATACTTGCAACAGTCTATTTCTGATGAGTACGATTACATGGTGAGTCATAGGAAGATATGGGATTCCAGGAGAAAGAGAACAGATACAATATACGGTGACTGGGCCGCATCATACAATTCCATATCCAACAAGATTACGATCCAAGGGTCGATCAAAATCAAAGCAGATTCATAATGAAATGGATATACGTGAGGATCCTATCCAACAACATTACGTGGCTTGTTGTCAACTTGGTCATAATCGGAGGCATAGTAGTTGTGGTCCCCCTAGTAAACAAATGTGGCTTGTATTGGGAGAGTGGACACAATAGGAGAAAATGTTCGAATCCATACTAATCAAGGTTGTTTTTTAGATTATAAGATTTATTTTTGATTGTATTCTTTTTTAGTTTACTTTTTCACCATATGCTATTTAACTATTAAATTTTAAATGATGTAGATGGAGTCGGGGCCCATTGATCAATCTGTTTTACATCTACAGGGCTGCCATAGATCCAGGGATGTTTGGCAGGGAGATGTGCGTGGCAAAAATATTTCTACCGTGAGTATCTATCATTATGTTTCATTTTTTATCTAACGCAATTCCTTTCTTTAATGGATATTAGGTGGAGAGAGAGTTGATATGTTGACGTAGAGAAGAGGCATAATGCAACATGCCCCCATTGATGAGAAGATTGTGCCCCATTGTTGACAAGATTTTTCGCGGTTTAAAATGATGATTTTATCAAATCGTTGTTTTCCCACGATAAACCGTTATCAAACAAATAGAATACAACTACAAGCACAATGGAGACATACAAATGCATATGGAAAGTAGAGGTTCGAATCCACAAGGACCAAGTAAATTTGCAATTTTTTTAAGTCGACATTTTAATGCATGTGATGATTGATTAGAATACAGATGCTAATGTATGCAATCTAGTTACTATAAAGACTAAGTTATATACTAGAACTATTTGAAATGAAGAAAAGTTCAAGACTTAGAATACAATTGACATGAAAAACATAAAATAAAGAGAGGAAACTATGGAGAGAGTTTATTTCCCTTGTACATATATGTGGGGTGCAAGTTGTAAGTTGCACCCACGGTTGGAGAGTGGGGAATGTGCTTGAAACAATCTCTCGCGCAAGCGGCTGGAATGAGTGATTTGGAGAAGGTACGCGCACGACAGGTGGTGCGTCGGTGACGCGCAGGCTTGGATGCACAACTGCGGACTAGAGGATGGCTGGAGACGAGGCCGCACGGCTGCAGGTTGCAGCAAGGAGGAGGAGGGAGGCCGAGGGCGTGGAGAGTCGCGCACAGCAGTGTCGGGCTGGAATTGAAGGAGATTGGCGCAGGGGTTGCTGGAGTGTGGCTGAAGCACGGGGGCGTGCTCGAGGAAACACGACGGGGAGAGTTGCACACGACAACAAGCAAGAGACTCGCAGGAGTGCTGGGTGTGCGCGCGAGATGAAGGAGCACCGTGAGGAGGAGGATGACACGCTGGAGGTTGCGCACAGCAGGTGGGCGCACAGCCGCTGGTGCACCCGCGCGCGAGGGCTCGGTTGCTGGTGGTTGGTACACCTGCACGCACAGTTGCGCACACGGGAGAGTTGCTGGACGTACATGAGCGCACGGGGAAATGGCCGTACGTGTAGCTGTTGTGAGTTGGGAGAAGAACGCCGGGAGGACGAGGATGGCGCGGGGGCTATATGCTATTCCAGTACCTGCTGAAGACAAAAGAGAGATAGTGTGCGTGCCTCCAAAACCGTGAGGGAGGGAGAGGTCTTTATACTAACCACATGCGCCTCTTCAAAATGAATTGAAGAGTCACATGCATGTACAACAAAAACCAATAAATGCATGCATGTATTGGTGAGTTGCATGGGGAGTTGCATGAGGAATTGCATGGGAAAGGGGCGGCTACCCTCATGGCTTGTACGTGGGTTGCCTGTTAGCATTAAAGTTTTGGAATTTTATAATATCATCCCTTCCCATTTCTTTCTAACAAAAAGCTATAGGTTTTATCCATGCTATAATGAGTGGGCAATTTATACTATCCTCCCTTCCTTTTTCTTCCCAATAAAAAGTGAGGTTTTGTAGAGTCAAATCAATGTGTTATATTCAATGCTATATATACCCGATACTCTTTCATATGATTTGCTTAGTTCATGTAGATAATTAGTTAAGTTATATTTAGGTGACTTAATAAAAATGATTAGGAATCATAAAAAATGTAATCGATATTTTTGAAAACATTTTTCTTGATTACAAAATCATGATCAGTTGATTTAAGTAGAGATTGTGTGCAGTTATGGATATTTTCTCTATTGTAAGTAAGGAATATAGATTATGTGAATTTGGAGTTCACAGATCAATCATTAAAGTTGTATATGACATAATTTGATCATATTATCTTTGTATATATTGTAATCATCACACCCCCATACTTAGCTTTTGCTATTCCCGAGCAAAAATAAGATAAGAAATAATGAAGGATAAGGAGAATAGCCAAGATAGATTTGGTGAAGGTTTGCAGCAGACATACCCACAAAGTCTTCGAGCTTTCAGTTCATGACTACACAAATACACAGACTTCAGTAGAGTTGACCCATGGATTAATGATTTGTTCGAATCGTCGACTTGACTCGAGTTTTGTAGTTTCAACAGCCTCTCAGTTCCAACAAAATCAGACATGATTTCAAAAGGTCGATCAGGTCAGCTCATCCCTAAGAAACAAGTATTCTCTTTGACTTTTAATGGATATAAATAGTGTTAGTGATGTTTTAGCTTTCGTGAGTCAAGAGAACGAGCCCGCAATATGATCTATCGAGGTACCGAATGATTCCCTATCCATATAGCCTCAGTCCTCACCTGAATTCAGGCATATTCTCTTTTCACCCAAGTATGTCAGCATAAAGAAATAGGTCATAATTTTTTGGAGAATGAGACTTAACTTCGGGGTTTTCCGTAGACCGTTTTGGTCCGTTGCTCTCATTCTTTTCCTTTTGTAGAGCATAACCCTGGGCCTCTTTTAAAAATTTAGGTAGCATCATTGGGTTTCTACCACGGCTTTTTGGTGGAGAAGGGTTATTTGGTGGTCTTCTTTCCTTGCTTTTGCTTCGCACATCTTTTCATGATTGGTGGTTTTTGGCATTTGTATTGCGATATGCCTTTTTGTGGTGTTTTTGTTTTGGGTTTGGCATCAAAAGGTAGTATCGGCTTAATATTGACTTTGGAGGCACGATACTGGTTTATTTGTTGACATACTTAGACTAGAGAGATCATGTTGCTCCTGAGTCAAGTTCCTTCATTAGCTATAGATAAGGTTCAGGCATTGGCACAGCCAAGAGGACAACTCCTCACCTCAACTAGATTGTAATTGTATCACGTAAAATAAACTCAATCCAGCTAAGTGCAATGTGCAGTTGCTTAATATCCACTGAAGAGTTTAAGAGTGCTACTAGTTTCTCAGGTGATCTAGTTAGATATAGAAGTTCATTCACCAGTAGAGTTAGTGGAACTGAGAGAATAAAGTCCATATGGACCTGAAGAAAGCTTAAAAACTCATGCCTAGTGAAATTCTGATGAAGTTAAGTGGATTAGGGTCAACTCAACCTCAGTCTATGATTTATGCAGTGAAGATCTGATTTTTCAAAATAGGATAAAACTAGGAAGGATGTATTTTTGGTGGTTTTTCTTGCTTTTGAAAATATTTTTAGGGGAATTTTTGCAAAAGAGTTTTTTTTGAAAGAGTATGCAATTTTGAAAAGCTATGCAGACACCCCCATACTTAACAGAAACCATGTCCTCAGGGTGAAGACGATGTGTAATAGGAGGATCAGAAGGGATGTGAAATGTATTTTTTTTGGTTTGTTTTGTTTTGTTTTGTTTTTGTTTTTTTTAAATGTAATGCAGAGGGGTACCCCCATACTTATCTAATGCAATGCAGTGAAAATCAACATGCGACCAGTAAGACGAAAAGATACCTGTGAGGAGAGGCTCACGAGAGTGCATGATTTAACGCCTCTGCTTGGCGATGCGGTGGTTCATTTTTCCTGCAGAAGGTATGTTGTGCAAACAAGCATAGGACCAGAAGGTTCAACAACGGGTTTTAGTCTTTGACCATTGACTCTGAAAGTGGCTTTCGTGTTTGGGTCAGAAATTTCTATCGAGCCATTATCAAATACTTGAGTTACAATGTATGGTCCTTTCCATTTCGATCTCAGCTTTCCTGGAAATAACTTCAGTTTTGCATCAAATAGCCATACTTTTTGATTTTCTTTGAATGTTTTCCTCGAAATGTTGGCATCGTGCCACAACTTGATTTTCTCTTTGTATAGCAGGTTGTTATCATAGGCTTGTGATCTCAGTTCTTCCAGTTCAGATAAGTCCAATAGTCTTTTCTTTCCGGCCTCATCATAATCCAAATGACATTTCTTGATCGTCCAGAGTGACTTGTGGTGGATCTCTACAGGTAGATGGCAAGGCTTTCCATAGATCAACCTATATGGGCTCATTCCTAAGGGTGTACGGAAGTCTATACAGTACACCCAAAGTGCAGAAGGTAAGTGTTGAGACTAGTCTTTATGATCAGAGCCAACAATTTTCTAAAGGATGGTCTTGATCTCCCGGTTTGACAGCTCGGCCATTCCATTGGTCTGTGGGTGATAGGCATTGGAGACCCGGTGTTCGACCCCATTTTTCTTAAGTAAGTTCTTGATCGAAGCGTTAAGAAAATGAGTTCCACCATCACTAATGACCACCTTGGGTAATCCAAATCGGGAGAAGAGATTGTTCAGGAATTTAACAACAATAGTGCTATCAGCAGCGCGAGTGGGAATGGCTTCAACCCAACGGAACACATAGTCAACAATGAGTAGGATGTGCTGATAGCCTTGTGAGGTGGTGAAAGGTCCCATGAAGTCTATTCCCCAAGTATCAAAGATCTCAACTATATGTACGGGTTGGAGGGACATCATGTTGCGGCGGGTCATCGTTCCATTAGTCTGACAGGTAGGACAAGATTGAGCAAAATGATGGCCATCTTTAAAGAGTGTGGGCCAGTAGAAACCGCATTGTAAGACTTTAGCGGTTGTGCGCTTCCTTGAGTGGTGTCCTCCACACCCAGAAGTGTGGCAGTGAGTTAGGACATCATTGACTTCAGATTCAGGGATGCATCGTCTCCATATCAAATCAGTACCCTCTTTAAAGAGCAAAGGGTCTTCCCAGTGATAGTATCGGGCTTGGGCTTTGGTTTTGTCTTTCTTATGTTTTGGCCAGTCATCAGGGAATGTGGAGGTGACGATGTAATTGACGATGTCTGCATACCAAGGGAGTTGAGAAACAGACATGATACTTCGTGTGGTAAATTATCAGAAATTGGGATTGTGTCTGTCTGTGAGGAAGGGATTCTTGAAAGGTGATCGGCCACGACATTCTTTGCTCCGGCTTTATCTCGAATCTCTAAATTAAATTCTTGGAGCAGTAATCCCACCTAATGAGTCTAGACTTAGCATCGGTTTTTGTGAAGAGATATTTCAAAGCAGAGTAGTCTGTGTAGATGATGATGTGGGATCCTAGGATGTAAGATCGAAATTTTTCTAAGGAAAACACCACAACCAAAAGTTCTTTCTCAGTTACAGTGTAGTTCTTTTGAGCATCATCCAGAGTTTTACTAGCATAGTGAATGACATAAGATTTTCCATCTTTCCTTTGACCCAATACTGTCCCCACAGCATAATCCGATGCATCACACATGATCTCAAATTCACAGTTCCAATCAGGGGGTTGTAAGATGGGTGCTTCAGTGATGATTTTCTTCAGTGTTTAAAAAGATTCGAATGCTTCCTCAGTAAAAGTGAAGTCTTGATCTTTTTCCAGTAATTTGTGAGAGGACGGGAAATTTTCGAAAAGTCCTTGATGAAGCGGCGGTAAAAGCCGACATGACTTAGGAAGGACCGAACACCTTTTATGTCCACTGGTGGACTTCAATGGGTAATTGTATCAATTTTTTATGGATCCACTTCCATCCCTTTCTTTGACACAACATGTCCTAACACAATCCCTTGTTTCACCATAAAATGTGATTTCTCCCAAGATAATATCAAGTTCACTTTAATGCATTTCTAGAGGACTCTATCTAAAAATCCCAGTGTTTCCTCAAAAGAGTCTCCAAAAATAGAGAAATCATCCATAAATACTTCCATAAAATCGCCGATCATATCAGTGAAAATTCCCATCATGCATCTTCGAAATGTTGTTGGGGCATTACATAGTCCGAAAGGCATGCGACGGAAGGCATATGTTCCAAATGGACAAGTGAAAGTAGTTTTGTCTTGATCCTATGGTGCTATGACTACTTATAACCGGAATATCCATCCAGAAAGCAGAAAAATTCCCTTCCGGCTAGCTTCTCAATGATTTGGTCAATGAATGGCAATGAGAAATGATCTTTTTGGGTAGCCTTATTGAGTTTCCTATAATCTACACAGACTCTCCAAGATGTGGCTACTCTGGTGGGTATGTACTAGCCTTTCTCATTTTTGACAATTGTCAATCCAGCTTTCTTGGGGACAACTTGGAGAGGACTGACCCAGGGGCTATCAGAGATAGGGTAAATGATACCTGCACTTGCCCATTTATAGATCTCATTCTTCACAACCTCTCGCAGATTGGGGTTTAACCGTCTTTGCATTTCTCAAGAGGGTTTACTATTATTTTTCAGATATATGTGATGAGTGCAGAATGTGGGGCTTATTCCTTTTAGATCTGTTATCTTCCATCCAATGGCTTGGGAATTCTTTTTCAAAACTTCCATGAGTTGTCTCTCTTGCATATGATTTAGGTTGGTATAGATAATGACTGGTAGAGTGTGTGCATCATCCAAGAAAGCATACTTCATATCTTCGGGTAGTGGTTTTAATTCAACAGTAGTTGTCGATGGAGTCGGATGTGTGGTGTTTCCTGGGTCTATTACAAAAATTGTTTCAAATGGTGGTTCCATCATGGGCATGATCATGGTTGAGGTCAAAGTGAGTTCAGAGTCTAAGGTGTCCCATGTATTATCAAGCTCATCAATTTCTTGTCCGGTGAGAGGGCATGGTGGAGCTTCTAGTGCAAGATTCAGATTGCAGGTGGCATTTTCATGAGAAGTGTTTTTGTAAGTGGATCTAGAGGTGTTAAGACTAACCTCTAAGGGGTCTTTGGTGAGATGGATGGGGGCAAAGTCCTTTTGAATGTTGAGAACAACACATCTTTCTGTCCAACCGCAGTCTTCGGTCTCGGATTCATTGGGAGTAGGAGTGACTAGATCAACATGAATGACTTGGCCATTGATTTTAAATTCAACTCTTCCATCCTCATAGTCAAAATGAGCTTTAGCAGTGGCCAAAAATGGTCGTCCCAGTATGATTGGTGTCTCACTCAATATATTTGCTTGATCCATATCCATCACAACAAAGTCGACCGGAAATTTATGACCTTGAACATCAACTATCACATCCTCAAGTATTCTTTTTGGTCTTTTCACAGAATGATCAACCATCTGTAAAATCACGAAGACCGATTTTAGTTTTCCTAAGTCAAACTGCTCTAGAATAGCAGTAGGGAGGAGGTTAATCGAGGCATCATTATCCAATAATGTACGTTCAAATGTCATCTTCCCGATAGTGCACTTCACCAACGGTGCACCTGGATCATTCTTCTTTGTAGGTAGGAGGTGTGAAATGACATTTGATGTTGCTTGAGGAAGAACAAGGTTTTCGATGTCCTCATGATTCTCTCTATTCTTTCCTTTTGATTTCCTCTTTAGTGTGCATTTCTCTTTTAGAAAGCGAGATAAAGCTGGAATTTGTTCAAGCGCTTTCAGAAGTGGAATCTCAATAACAATGTATGAGAAGAGTTTTTCTAGCTCTGGATCGGTGAAGAGCTCCGGGAAAGGGGATAGTTATGGATGGGGAGACAGGAAGGGGGCATGATTGTCTCAGTTAGCTTCTCTTCATCATCCTCCTCCTCCTCTATTTCAATTTGATCCTCTGAAGCTAGCAGTCTGGTGTAGGCAGAAGTGGTTTTCCTATTTCTCAGAGTGACAGCATTAGCCGATTAGTTTGGACGGGGTGGAGTTTTGAAATTGACTTGATGTCTAGGTGCTTGTTGTGGGTTCCCTCGGTTTGTCCTAGAAGATGTAAAAAATCCTTGATTCTGATTTTGGAAACCAGGTGGTGAGGTGAAAGATCCGAGAGGTGGTGGAGTTTGAAGTACTCCAGATGAACTAGCCTTGTTGGTGTTGGGATTGGGTAGAGGTTGAGCTGACAAGCCTGGGATATATGATCTGATCTCGGCAAATTGCCGGGCATTCTCAGAGTTGGCTTTTTGTTGAGCTTCAGTGGCCTGTTGATGTGCTATAGCTAGTTGTTGTATTGCTTGTGCCAAGGCATCGAAGTTAACCGCAGTGGTGGTGGGTTGAGCTATGGGCGGTGCTATCGGTTGTCTGGGTTGGGTGTGATTTTGAAAATGATAGTTGTTCTGTCCATTCCACTTAGAATTTGATTGTTCTTTCCATGTGTTGTGGTTATTTGAATATGCCCCTCCTTGATTTCTCTGCACCCAGTTCACAGTCTCAGGATTTATGTCTTGATCATGGGTGAATGTGGTGTGGTCAATTTCATGGCTGGTGGGATTATTCATGGCCAATTTTTCTATGGCTTGAGTCATGAGGTTCATTTGTTTTGAGAGGGTTTCCCATTTGTCAGGATTCTCATTGCTAAATCTCTCATGGTCAATGATATTGACTGTCCTTGTGTTCCCACTGTATTGTTCAATTGAGGAACTATTCACCGAATTGTCAGCCATATTTTCAAACACTAAACTAACTTCCATTTGGGTATGGTATAATGAGGGCATTTCCTTTGAAGTTCCTTAAACTGTTCACAGGCTTCATGAATGGGCTCTCTGTTTTTCTGAGTGAATAATGATATGGCTTGTCTCAGGGCATTTGTCTTTCCTATTGGGAAGTATTTCTTAATGAATTCCTCTCTTAAGGAGTCCCAAGAGGTGAGTGGGGTTCCATAATTTCGGAACCATTGGAGTGCTTTGTCATTGAGTGAGTGGGTGAAGGCTTTCATGTAGATGTATTCTTTTTCTACTCCAGGGATACTCATGGTGTCACAAGCAGATCGGAAATCTTGGATGTGGAGGAAGGGATCTTCAGAGTCATTTCCATAGTATTTTGGGATTAAGGAGAGTGATGCGGGCTTTATTTCAAAGTCTCCTACTTCAGGCGGGATTTGGACCCAATGAACTAAGTCTTCTGCAGCCGGGTTGTAATGTGTACTAATAGGTGGTGGTCGGATGAGAGGTGCTATTGTGTGGCAGATTGTGGCATTTTCTTCTCTCAGTAGTTGCAGTTGATGCAGGATGAGATCCATAGGGTTTGGTCTTTCTTCTCCCATGTCTCCAAGGTCAGGTGAACTCTCAGTTGAAGGAGATGGGTTGGATTTTCTTCTATAAATCGGGTCGTATTCTAATGGTGGTTGCACTAGATTTTTCAGAGATCTATGACCTAGCATACACAGCACAATACACCAGATAATTTGTTGATTCACCAACTCACACAAAAATTACCGCGGAAGCGGTTATCTTTTCGATTTTAATTTAGTGATTCAACAAAAGTTTTCAGAGAAATTAGAGTCCTTATGGATGAGTTGGATGTGGAAGATTGTGAGAAATCGATGTCCTAATCCAGCTAGGGGATCCAGGGTTGGTACTCAGATCGTTAGATCTACTCTTCCCACAAGAATCTGTGCCCAATGCGTCGAGGAGTTAAGATTTCTCTCTGCAATCCCACGTAACAATAGGGATTTTTGACACTATCCAAGGGTTCTATGTGCTCGTGATTTTGTGTCATACACGTGCATCAAATCAAGCAATCAGAATTTTCCCGCTTTCTGCTCGGGCCACTGCGGTGGCCTTTCAAGCTTATCTTTTTAGCGTGATAAAGCACGTTTTGGTGATTTTTTAGGTGAGCAGAGGGATAAGACCACAAAGATGATGCAAAGAAGAAGTATTTTTTTAATTTTTTCGGTTTAAGTTCGGAGCACAAACAAATGCAAGAAATTTTAAAAGCCTAAGATGCCTAAGAGAGAGAGACTCACAGTGCCTGCACTTCTAGCGCTAATCCGTAATGTTTTGTCCTCCTGATGGCGAGCTTTCCGAGAAGGAGGGGAAATTAAGATTACAATTTTTTTATCAAATTACAAGTTTGCTAAAACAAAATGCATGAAAAGACAAGTATTTTTTTCTTTTTGAAGCCTAAGTACCTGCAAAACAAAAAAAATACATGGAGTAGATAGTTGAAAATGAGTAAAAATGAAGAAGAAGAAAAAATTGCAAATGTTGCCTAGTCCCCGGCAACGACGCCAAAATGTTGACAAGATTTTACGCGATTTAAAATGATGATTTTATCAAGTCATTGTTTTCCCACGATAAACCGTTATCAAACAAATAAAATACAACTACGAGCACAATGGAGACATACAATATGCATATGGCAAGTAGAGGTTCGAATCCACAAGGACCAAGTAAATTTGCAATTTTTTTAAGTCGACATTTTAGTGCATGCGAAGATTTATTAGAATTACGGATTCTAATGTATGCAATCTAGTTACTATGAAGACTAAGTTATATGCTAGAACTTTTGAAATGAAGAAAAGTTCAAGACTTAGAATGCAGTTGACATGAAAAACATAAAATAAAGAGAGGAACTATGAGAGAGAGTTTATTTCCCTTGTACATATACGTGGGGTGCAAGTTGTAAGTTGCACCCACAGTTGGAGAATGGGGAATGTGCTTGAAACAATCTCCCGCGCAAGCAGCTTGGAATGAGTGATTTGGAGAAGGAGCGTGCACGGTCGGTGGTGCGTCGGTGACGCGCAAGCTTGGATGCACAGTTGCGGACTAGAGGATGGCTGGAGACGAGGCCGCACGGCTGCGGGTTGCAGCAAGGAGGAGGAGGACGCGCGAGGGCGTGGAGAGTCGCGCACAGCAGTGTGCGGGCTGGAACTGAAGGAGATTGGCGCGAGGGTTGCTGGAGTGTGGCTGAAGCGCGGGGGCGTGCTCGAGGAAACACGACGGGGGAGAGTAGCACACGACAACTCGCAAGAGACTCGCAGGAGTGCTGGGTGTGCGCGCGAGATCAAGGAGCACCGTGAGGAGGAGGATGGCGCGTTGGAGGTTGCGCACAGCAGGCGGGCGCACAACCGCTGGTGCACTCGCGCGCGAGGGGCTTGGTTGCTGGTGGTTGGTACAACCGCATGCACAGCTGCGCACGCGGGAGGGTTGCTGGATGTACAGGCGCGCACGGGGAGATGGCCGTGCGTGTAGCTGCTGCGAGTTGGAGAAGAACGCCAGGAGGACGAGGATGGTGCGGGGGCTATATGCTATTCTAGTACCAGCCAAAGACAAAAGAGAGAGATAGTGTGTGTGCCTCCAAAACCGTGAGGGAGGGAGAGGTCTTTATACTAACCACATGCGCCTCTTCAAAATGAATTGAAGAGTCACATGCATGTACAACAAAATCCAATAAATGTATGCATGTATGGTGAGTTGCACGGGGAGTTGCATGGGGAATTGCATGGGAAAGGGGCGGCTACCCTCATGGCTTGTACGTGGGTTGCCTTTAGCATTAAAGTTTTGGAATTTTATAATATCATCCCTTTCCATTTCTTTCTAACAAAAAGCTATAGGCTTTATCCATGCTATAATGAGTGGGAAATTTATATTATCCTCCCTTCCTTTTTCTTCCCAATAAAAAGTGAGGTTTTGTAGACTCAAATCAATGTGTTATATTCAATGCTATATATACCCGATACTCTTCCATATGATTTGCTCAGTTCATGTAGATAATTAGTTAAATTATATTTAGATGACTTAATAAAAATGATTGGGAATCATAAAATATGTAATCGATATTTTTGAAAACATTTTTCTTGATTACAAAATCATGATCAGTTGATTTATGCAGAGATTGTGTGTAATTATGGATATTTTCTCTGCTGTAAGTAAGGAATATAGATTATGTGAATTTGGAGTTTACAGATCAATCATTAAAGTTGTATATCACATAATTTGATCATATTATCTCTGTATATATTGTAATCATCACCCATGTATATGTTGCTGGTTTTGCAGGTGTGATGCAACTGGACTTCATCTCGCTCGATTGACATTTAATTAATGCATTGGTAGAGAGATGGCGATTAGAGACTCATACTTTTCACATGCGCCATGAGGATATAACAATCACTTTGCAGGACATGGCTTATATATTCGGACTGAAGATCGATGGACAACCTGTGATTGGATATACAACGTCCTTTAGCTGGCTTGGATTTTGCGAGAGGCTTCTTGGAGTGAGGACTGAGAATCCTAACATCGATGGTACATGTATCCGCATGACATGGCTTGTGGAGCATTTCTCCGTACTTCCAGAGTATGTTGATGATGAGACTATTTTACAACACACCCGTACGTATATACGACAACTCTTGGGAGGGGTTGTCTTTCCAGACAAGTCTGGCAATGAGGTGTCCCTGATTTACCTTCCAATGTTGGAAGACATTGAGGTATGTGGACAGTT
The DNA here is from genome assembly GCA_037367405.1 of Ottelia alismoides. NCBI lineage: Eukaryota > Viridiplantae > Streptophyta > Magnoliopsida > Alismatales > Hydrocharitaceae > Ottelia > Ottelia alismoides. Next base: position 766,844 of record JAZKJV010008662.1, read on the forward strand.
ATCCTGGGAATCTGATTGCCTAGATTTCCTTTACAGACAGTTGTGCATCGCATCCAAAGCAAAGGCAATAGAGAGTTGTGGCCCTTTGGTCTTACTGCAGTTGTGGGCATGGGAACATTTTCCTCACAGAGCACCCACTATACACCGGAGGCCCAATTGGCGGGGAGCCCCCTTATGATGTCGTTGGCGGGTAGATTTTGATGTCACTGCTGAGCCAACTCATGTAGTGCACCCATACCGAGATGCATTTGACCTTCATACATCATCACATGTATAGAAGTAAATCTAACATGTTGTTACAGTACGAGTAGTTGTCCATTATTCTAATATAATTCTATCTATTTCCTTAGGTTGTTTGGATGGCTTACACTCCGGATGTGATTCAGATGCTTCCTTTGTACTTCTTAGAAGCATCATATCTTCATATTGCGAGAGTACCACTCATCCATTTCTGTTTGGTTGAGTTATATACTCTAGATCGTGTTTTACGACAAATTGGAGCAGTGCGGGTAATCCTAGTCTGTGCAATATATGCACAAAGCTTCACTCGATGGATCTTCGAGGGAAGAAGAACATTGATTGGATCTAATTCCATGACAACTTATTGGGAATGTGGGAGAACATGAGGGATTATATTGTGGAGACGGTCCTCATAGTTCCAGGAGGAGATGGGGTAACAAATGACTACATGAGTTGGTATAACCGTATCACCTGGCGGTTTATTGGTAGACACATGTGCATAATGGACTTTGTTGTAACTAACAGTTACATTAACATTTCATTTTCAACATACATAGAATATGACTCAAGTCTTTCTCTTTTTCAGGTATCAAGGTTTGGAGACATCCATCTAGCGAGGGATGACCCAGAACGCATGGCATTTGGCGGTTGATTCAGAGCGCTGACTACTAGAAGCCATCGAGAGATAGTTTAGAGATGGGGCAGATAATGATGAGGACGCTGGAGGAAATGAAGAAGGGGATTCCGCAGAACCAACTCCTACTGAGCGGGGTCATGGATGAGGACATGGGCGAGGACCTGAAGGAGCAAGAGTTGGAGGAGGTCGGAGGAGAAATGTTGAAGCATCTATTGCTGATGATTTTTAGACTCCTTTTCAGGACCATTGCACTCCTAGTAGCCCATCCACACCAGCCACTCCGGTGAAGGAGAGGGGTCCTATTGACGCCGGCCCTTCGCGTTGATCTCCGCTTCTAGTACTTCATATGGGCGACGTTGCGGTTATCAATGGATATATGATTTCAGAGATTGATCAAGCTAGCCAGATCGTGCCCTCAATCCAACTACAGCCCCGTGCGATACCACACGAACCCGAGAAAAGGCCACCAAAGCTTAGATTCTTTTGTAGAAGGAAACATGCGTGATGAACTTGTATAACGTAGTGATATATATCACAATGTATATTAATGAAGAGCATCTTATTATATTATGACTATATGTAGTTTTATGTATCTTAAATGGAAGTACTCTATTTGGATACTGATGTTGGAGGCGATTATTCTTTTTTTGGCGATTAATGTAAGAAAAGTTCAAGACTTAGAATGCAATTGACATGAAAAACATAAAATAAAGAGAGGAACTATGAGAGAGAGTTTATTTCCCTTGTACATATACGTGGGGTGCAAGTTGTAAGTTGCACCCACGGTTGGAGAATGGGGAATGTGCTTGAAACAATCTCTCGCGCAAGCAGCCTGGAATGAGTGATTTGGAGAAGGTGCGTACACGACAGGTGGTGCGTCGATGACGCGCAGGCTTGGATGCACAGCTGTGGACTAGAGGATGGCTAGAGACGAGGCCGCACGACTGCGAGTTGCAGCAAGGAGGAGGAGAACACGCGAGGGCGTGGAGAGTCGCGCACAACAGTGTACGGGCTGGAACTGAAGGAGATTGGCGTGGGGGTTGCTGGAGTGTGGCTGAAGCGCGGGGGCGTGCTCGAGGAAACACGGCGGGGGAGAGTAGCACACGACAGCTCGCAAGAGACTCGCAGGAGTGCTGGGTGTGCGCACGAGATGAAGGAGCACCGTGAGGAGGAGTATGACGCGCTGGAGGTTGCGCACAACAGGAGGGCACACAGCCGCTGGGGCACCCGCGCGCGAGGGGCTTGGTTGCTGGTGGTTGGTATACCCGCATGCTCAGCTGAACACGCGGGAGAGTTGCTGGACGTACAGGAGCGCACGAGGAGATGACCGTGCGTGTAGCTGCTGCGAGTTGGAGAAGAACGCCAGGAGGACGAGGATGGCGCGGGGGCTATATGCTATTCCAGTACCTGCCGAAGACAAAAGAGAGAGATAGTGTGCGTGCCTCCAAAACCGTGAGGGAGTGAGAGGTCTTTATACTAACCACATGCGCCTCTTCAAAATGAATTGAAGAGTCACATGCATGTACAACAAAAACCAATAAATGCATGCATGTATGGTGAGTTGCATGGGGAGTTGCATGGGGAATTGCATGGGAAAGGGGCGGCTACCCTCATGGCTTGTACGTGGGTTGCCTTTAGCATTAATGTTTTGGAATTTTATAATATCATCCCTTCCCCTTTCTTTCTAACAAAAAGCTATAGGCTTTATCCATGCTATAATGAGTGGGAAATTTACACTATCCTCCCTTCCTTTTTCTTCCCAATAAAAAGTGAGGCTTTGTAGAGTCAAATCAATGTGTTATATTCAATGCTATATATACCCTATACTCTTCCATATGATTTGCTTAGTTCATGTTGATAATTAGTTAAGTTATATTTAGGTGACTTAATAAAAATGATTAGGAATCATAAAATATGTAATCGATATTTTTGAAACATTTTTCTTGATTACAAAATCATGATCAGTTGATTTATGCAGAGATTGTGTGTAATTATGGATATTTTCTCTGCTGTAAGTAAGGGATATAGATTATGTGAATTTGGAGTTTACATATCAATCATTAAAGTTGTATATCACATAATTTGATCATATTATCTCTGTATATATTGTAATCATCACCCATGTATATGTTGCTGGTTTTGCAGGAGTGATGCAACTGGACTTCATCTCGCTCGATTGACATTTAGTTAATGCATTGGTAGAGAGATGGTGATTAGAGACTCATACTTTTCACATGCGCCATGAGGAGATAACAATCACTTTGCGGGACATGGTTTATATATTCGGACTGAAGATCGATGGACAACCTGTGATTGGATATACAACGTCCCCTAGCTGGCTTGGACTTTGCGAGAGGCTTCTTGGAGTGAGGGCTGAGAATCCTAACATCGATGGTACACGTATCCGCATGACATGGCTTGTGGAACATTTCTCCGTACTTCCAGAGTATGTTGATGATGAGACTATTTTACAACACACCCGTACGTATATACGACAACTCTTGGGAGGGGTTGTCTTTCCAGACAAGTCTGGCAATGAGGTGTCCCTGATTTACCTTCCAATGTTGGAAGACATTGAGGTATGTGGACAATTATCCTAGGAATCTGATTGCGTAGATTTCCTTTACAAACAGTTGTGCATGGCATCCAAAGCAAAGGCAATAGAGAGCTGTGGCCCTTTGGTCTTACTGCAGTTGTGGGCATGGGAACATTTTCCTCACATAGCACCCACTATACACCGGAGGCCCAATTGGCGGGGGAGCCCCCTTAGGATGTCGTTGGTGGGCAGATTTTGATGTCACTGCTGAGCCAACTCATGTAGTGCACCCATACCGAGATGCATTTGACCTTCAGACATCATCACAGGTATAGAAGTAAATCTAACATGTTGTTACAGTACGAGTAGTTGTCCATGATTCTAATATAATTCTATCTATTTCTTTAGGTTGTTTGGATGGCTTACACTCCGGATGTGATTCAGATGCTTCCTTTGTACTTCTTAGAAGAATCATGTCTTCATATTGCGAGAGTACCACTCATCCATTTCTGTTTGGTTGAGTTATATACTCTAGATCGTGTTTTACGACAAATTGGAGCAGTGCGGGGAATCCTAGTCCGTGCAATATATGCATAAAGCTTCACTCGATAGATCTTCGAGGGAAGATCAACATTGATTGGATCTAATTCCATGACAACTTGTTGGGAATGTGGGAGAACAGGAGGGATTATATTGTGAAGACGGTCCTCATAGTTCCAGGAGGAGATGGGGTAACAGATGACTACATGAGTTGGTATAACCGTATCACCTGGCGGTTTATTGGTAGACACATGTGCATAATGGACTTTGTTGTAAGTAACAGTTACATTAACATTTCATTTTCAACATACATAGAATATGACTCAAGTCTTTCTCTTTTTCAGGTATCGAGGTTTGGAGACATCCATCTGGCGAGGGATGACCCAGAACGCATGGCATTTGGCTGTTAATTCAGAGCGCTGACTACTAGAAGCCATCCAGAGACAGTTTAGAGATGGGGCAGATAATGATGAGGACGCTGGAGGAAATAAAGAAGGGGATTCCGCAGAACCAACTCCTACTGAGCGAGGTCGTGGATGAGGACATGGGCGAGGACCTGAAGGAGCAAGAGTTGGAGGAGGTCGGAGGAGACATGTTGAAGCATCTATTGCTGATGATTTTTAGACTCCTTTTCAAGACCATTGCACTCCTAATAGCCCGTCCACACCAGCCACTCCGGTGAAGGAGAGGGGTCCTATTGACGCCGTCCCTTCGCGTTGATCTCTGCTTCCAATACTTCATATGGATGACGTTGCGGTTATCTATGGATATATGATTTCAGAAATTGATCAAGCTAGCCAGATCGTGCCCTCAATCCAACTACAGCCCCAGGCGATACCACATGAACCCGAGAAAAGGCCACCAAAGCTTAGATTCTTTTGTAGAAGGAAACATGCGTGATGAACTTGTATAACGTAGTGATATATATCACAATGTATATTAAATGAAGAGCATCTTATTATATTATGACTATATGTAGTTTTAAGTATCTTAAATGGAAGTACTCTATTTGGATACTGATGTTGGAGGCGATTATTCTTTTTTTTGGGATTAATGTAAGAAAAGTTCAAGACTTAGAATGCAATTGACATGAAAAACATAAAATAAAGAGAGGAACTATGAGAGAGAGTTTATTTCCCTTGTACATATACGTGGGATGCAAGTTTTAAGTTGCACCCACGGTTGGAGAATGGGGAATGTTCTTGAAAGAATCTCTCGCGCAAGCAGCCTGGAATGAGTGATTTGGAGAAGGTGCGTGCACGGCAGGTGGTGTGTCGATGACGCGCAGGCTTGGATGCACAGCTGCGGACAAGAGGATGGCTGGAGACGAGGCCGCACGGCTGCGGGTTGCAGCAAGGAGGAGAACACGCGAGGGCATGGAGAGTCGCACACAGCAGTGTGCGGGCTGGAACTGAAGGAGATTGGCGCGGGGGTTGCTGGAGTGTGGCTGAAGCGCGGGGGCGTGCTCGAGGAAACACGACGGGGGAGAGTAGCACACGACAGCTCGCAAGAGACTCGCAAGAGTGCTGGGTGTGCGCACGAGATGTAGGAGCACCATGAGGAGGAGGATGGCGCGCTGGAGGTTGCGCACAACAGGTGGGCGCACTGCCGCTGGTGCACCCGCGCGTGAGGGGCTTGGTTGCTGGTGGTTGGTACACCCGCACGCACCGCTGCGCACGCGGGAGAGTTGCTGGACATACAGGCGCGCACAAGGAGATGGCCGTGCGCGTAGCTGCTGCGAGTTGGAGAAGAACGCCAGGAGGACGAAGATGGCGTGGGGGCTATATGCTATTCCAGTACCTGCCGAAGACAAAAGAGAGAGAGATAGTGTGCGTGCCTCCAAAACCGTGAGGGAGGGAGAGGTCTTTATACTAACCCACATGCGCCTCTTCAAAATGAATTGAAGAGTCACATGCATGTACAACAAAAACCAATAAATGCATGCATGTATGGTGAGTTGCATGGGGAGTTGCATGGGGAATTGCATGGGAAAGGGGCGGCTACCCTCATAGCTTGTACGTGGGTTGCCTCTAGCATTACAGTTTTGGAATTTTATAATATCATCCCTTCCCATTTCTTTCTAAGAAAAATCTATAGGCTTTATCCATGCTATAATGAGTGGGAAATTTATACTATCCTCCCTTCCTTTTTCTTCCCAATAAAAAGTGAGGTTTTGTAGAGTCAAATCGATGTCTTATATTCAATGCTATATATACCCGATACTCTTCCATATGATTTGCTTAGTTCATGTAGATAATTAGTTAAGTTATATATAGGTGACTTAATAAAAATGATTAGGAATCATAAAATATGTAATCGATATTTTTGAAAACATTTTTCTTGATTACAAAATCATGATCAGTTGATTTATGCAGAGATTGTGTGTAATTATGGATATTTTCTCTGCTGTAAGTAAGGAATATAGATTATGTGAATTTGGAGTTTACATATCAATCATTAAAGTTGTATATCACATAATTTGATCATATTATCTCTGTATATATTGTAATCATCACCCATGTATATGTTGCTGGTTTTGCAGGAGTGATGCAACTGGACTTCATCTCGCTCGATTGACATTTTATTAATGCATTGGTAGAGAGATGGTGATTAGAGACTCATACTTTTCACATGCACCATGAGGAGATAACAATCACTTTGCGGGACACGGCTTATATATTCGGACCGAAGATCGATGGACAACCTGTGATTGGATATACAACGTCCCCTAGCTGGCTTGGACTTTGCGAGAGGCTTCTTGGAGTGAGGACTGAGAATCCTAACATCGATGGTACACGTATCCGCATGACATGGCTTGTGGAGCATTTCTCCGTACTTCCAGAGTATGTTGATGATGAGACTATTTTACAACACACTCGTACGTATATACGACAACTCTTGGGAGGGGTTGTCTTTCCAGACAAGTCTGGCAATGAGGTGTCCCTGATTTACCTTCCAATGTTGGAAGACATTGAGGTATGTGGACAATTATCCTGGGAATCTGATTACCTAGATTTCCTTTACAGACAGTTGTGCATCGCATCCAAAGCAAAGGCAATAGAGAGCTGTGGCCCTTTGGTCTTACTGCAGTTGTGGGCATGGGAACATTTTCCTCACATAGCACCCACTATACACCGGAGGCCCAATTGGCGGGGGAGCCCCCTTAGGATGTCGTTGGTGGGCAGATTTTGATGTCACTGCTGAGCCAACTCATGTAGTGCACCCATACCGAGATGCACTTGACCTTCAGACATCGTCACAGGTATAGAAGTAAATCTAACATGTTGTTACAGTACGAGTAGTTATCCATGATTCTAATATAATTCTATCTATTTCTTTAGGTTGTTTGGATGGCTTACACTCCGGATGTGATTCAGATGCTTCCTTTGTACTTCTTAGAAGCATCATATCTTCATATTGTGAGAGTACCACTCATCCATTTCTGTTTGGTTGAGTTATATACTCTAGATCGTGTTTTACGACAAATTGGAGCAGTGCGGGGAATCCTAATCCGTGCAATATATGCATAAAGCTTCACTCGATAGATCTTCGAGGGAAGATCAACGTTGATTGGATCTAATTCCATGACAACTTCTTGGGAATGTGGGAGAACAGGAGGGATTATAATGTGGAGACGGTCCTCATAGTTCCAGGAGGAGATGGGGTAACAGATGACTACATGAGTTGGTATAATCGTATCACTTGGCGGTTTATTGGTAGACACATGTGCATAATGGACTTTGTTGTAAGTAACAGTTATATTAACATTTCATTTTCAACATACATTGAATTTGACTCAAGTCTTTCTCTTTTTCAGGTATCAAGGTTTAGAGACATCCATCTGGCGAGGGATGATCCAAACCGCATGGAATTTGGCGGTTGATTCAGAGCGTTGACTACTAGAAGCCATTGAGAGACAGTTTAGAGATGGGGCAGATAACGATGAGGACGCTAGAGGAAATAAAGAAGGGGATTCCACAGAACCAACTCCTACTGAGCAGGGTCGTGGATGAGGACATGGGCGAGGACCTGAAGGAGCAAGAGTTGGAGGAGGTCGGAGGAGACATGTTGAAGCATCTATTGCTGATGATTTTTAGACTCCTTTTCAGGACCATTGCACTCCTAGTAGCCCGTCCACACCAGCCACTCCGGTGAAGGAGAGGGGTCCTATTGACGCCGACCCTTCGCGTTGATCTCCGCTTCCAGTACTTCATGTGGACGACGTTGCAGTTATCAATGGATATATGATTTCAGAGATTGATCAAGCTAGCCAGATCGTGCCCTCAATCCAACTACATCCCCAGGGGATACCACATGAACCCGAGAAAAGGCCACCAAAGCTTAGATTCTTTTGTAGAAGGAAACATGCGTGATGAACTTGTATAATGTAGTGATATATATCACAATGTATATTAAATGAAGATCATCTTATTATATTATGACATATATGTAGTTTTAAGTATCTTAAATGGAAGTACTCTATTTGGATACTGATTTTGGAGGCGATTATTCTTTTTTTTGGGATTAATGTTAAAAGTATCTGGAGCGTGTCCAGTCCTAAGTAGCTCCGTCAATTGTGTTTGTTTGACTTTATGTAACTCTTGCGAATTATATGCCTCGCCATCAAAATACATTCCCACCACCAAGAATGGGGAGTTGCTGTTCTAGAAGCAGACAAAGTTGTGATTTGAGGTCACGGCTTCCTGGAGCCGTGACTTCAAGTGACGGCTTCCTTCGATGGGAGCCATGATCTCGAGTCACAACTCTCTTCCAAGGAAAGCTCTAATCTCAAGTCACGGCTCCCTTATGGTACTTGACAAATATGTATTCTTCTGGGGGTCCCGTGGAATAAGTTTCCACAAGTACCCCTCAGGTGAATTTAATTCAACCTTGATTGCAATAATTCGGCACCATCACATTATACTCCTCAACCCCCCCTCAATGAATTTCTCAACAGGGCCAGTGAATTGTCGAACTTACGCAATCCACAAAACCCATCAACATTTTCCACACGCATGCTGGCATCAGGAGCAACATCAAACTCCACCATTTCCTCAAAAATCCTCGCAGCGTCCTCCAACCGACCACTCTTGCACAAGTAATGCATAAGGCTCTGAGCGGGTTGTCGGATTGGGCCAAGGAGGAGATGTGGGAGGTTTTAGAGGAGAAGGAGTGACATAAGTTAGGAGGGTGTAGGATAAGAAGAAGGGCCTGGTCATCCGAGATGAACCGACAAAGAGAGGTCATGGCACTGCAACTACGAGGAGAACCTCCTTAAGAAGTTCTTTCTAGAGTCTCTCTTCTGAAATTCCATTGCTGCATGGGAAAATATGTCAAGCTACAAGATGTATCTTGCACGAAAAAAGAATGGACATCTTCATCTCAGAGGTATTGGTTTGTGTTAATCACAACATCTACATTAGGTAAATAGTTAAACATCACGTATGTGAAGTAGTAATGTACGATGATTGATATAGAGCGATTAGGCGAACATGAAGAAGAGGCAATTCGACAGGCAGGAGGTATCTTGATTCTAAGCAGGCAGATGAAGGTAGTCAGAAAGCACTGGACATGGCCGGTCGACGCTCTGGGAAAGGGAAGCCTCAACTTTGGCTAAAGCACGCTTCGATGTATTATATATTAGGGGCTCATTTGCAATGAGGGAAGTAGGTCTGATAAGCTAGGGCGTCACGTTTCCGGCGCTCCACGAGGGGCTAGATGGGTCTCATTGCGGCTCTATTAACCTATATAGGTATTTGTACACAACAAGTCCTAAAAAACTTATAATTTACATTCTCGACTGAAAACCACATATCGGTCAAGTGATATGACAAATCAGGCACTCAAATCGTTGCGTGATTGATCAATGCGATTAATCAACAATCAAACCCACAATGTAAATGATAATTTAACCAAATGTAAAATATGAGTTAGACATTTAGTATAACTCTACATAAATATGTGTATAATGCAAGTATGTATAGTATCGAACCATAGAGAGCAAACATGTAGGTAATATATTATTAATGATTATTTCCAATTAAAAATAAATATATATAATTTATCTTTTTTTCTGTATTTCCTTATTTTTATGTGTATTAATTAATTATATTTGATTTTTTTTATAGATTTTTAATGTGTTTATATTTTTTTATATTTTTATTTTAAATTTTATTTTTTAATTTTTTTAAAATAAGAATATAATATATATATAATAATATAAATATTATAAAGTTATGTATATAATAGATATATATATATAAGGATTTTTATTCAAGTCAGAAGATAGTCAACATAAAGAAAGTAAAATGTTTTGTCTTTTTATATTTTTTATATTTTTGGATAATTTTTAAAGAATTTTTACTAATTTCTAGAGATTTTTAATAACTAAAATATACAAAACAGTGAATATAATAAATATCTTCAATTATTTTGGACTTGAGAAACATAACTAAGTCTAAAATTAAACCAAAAAGTATTTTTAATTTATAGTATATTTAATATAGAAAATTCAGAAATAAAAATATATAATTTTTAGATTTTACTTGGTATTTTTGTTAATTTTTATAAGTATTTTAGGGTTTGTGATATTTTGTTTTTTATTTTGTATTTTTTAGTGAGTTGGGATACATGCTAGAATATATTATATATAGCTAATCTATTTCTCTCTGATTTTTCGGAGAAGTTTTTATATTTAGAGGGGGAGAAAATACATGTTTTTAGATTTTTAGAAAAAATAAAGATGAGATAAAATGTCAAAAAAATTATACAAGATTAAGCATGGTGTCAGACATCTAACATAATTTTCCTAATACTTTTAGAGTAAAAAAATATTTATCATGCATGATATAAACAAAAATCAAATACTACAATTACAAAGACCTATTTTTATTTTGAATAAACTATAAATGCAATTAATAGTATATCCAAATACTGTAGGAGTACGCTTATAATTTTTACAATGCCTCACATGGCATTACACGTGAGGCTTGAGGACTAAAATGCAAAATCAGGAAAGGGTAGGATTCTCTTAGCATAATATCCTAAAAACAATACACTAGTCTTAATATTTTATAGTATTGAACAAAAATGCAGAAGGGCAGAAGGGGCGGCGTGTAATTTACCCCTTTCTACGTGTTATCCAACGGTCGATATGATTTCACCTAAGCACATAGACGACTGAGGCATACTGATACCATCCCCTGATCTGCAACCTGAATTAGATCTCTAGCTCGATATGATGGTGGTGGGTTGTAAGTGTTAGCAATGTGAGCCCGAGGCAAACCATTCCTACAATAAATGTTATTGTAATGTTTGATATATCAATAAAAGTTATTGGTTTTATTTTACTGCATGTTTGATATTAATTGAATGAATGCACTATAAGGTCTATTAGTACAATTAGGGTTATATACCATGTCCATCTTGATGATCATACAACTATTGATTCAATTATTGAGTCATAGAAGATGGAGCTAGGATGAATATCTAAAGAGATAGATTGAAGACTCATTAAGCATCGTCAAATGATTATTAAGAGATGATCTCCAGTCTGAGTAGGAGATGACAATCCTTTCTCTTTTGCCTGATATCTGATCGACATCTTGATGCTGGTCCTCTACATAGGAATAAAGATTTGGAAGGTGTCAGATTAGTTAGGTCAAAGAGTTGACTTAACGAGATCGAGATAACCAAGTCTTATGTCGTATACTGTCATGATATAGGCATGCATCTTTTGACCGGAGACAGATGTATTACTATATGTCTAAGTATGTACATTTGACAGATCGATAGGTTGATGACCTAATCAAGGTCTATAAACTGACGAGATGGTGTGCATATAAGGGCATATAAGTAATACGATCTCTCAAAGGGATCATACAGATTCACTTGTGAATCGGAAGGCATTAGTTCACTCATGAGGTATTGGGACGGATCAAATTCCATGCATGGTCGTCTTGCTTTGGAAGCATGATAAGAATGTGTGGGGTATGATATATGCTTTTGGAAAGTATATGATAAATACCAACTCCCAATGAACAAATGAGAAACTTAATGACAAACCCTAAAGATGACAATGCAAATTGATCTATATCCTTGGGTTTATTATAGGTTTTCCAGTATGTAGGATGTAGAGGTGTTAGGAATACCCGAGGGTGATGTGATCATAAATGATTGTATAACTATGACGCTTCTATTCCGAGAGAGTGATGAAAGAGATCTGGATTTTAGTAACTCCTCTTATCAGAGAAATGATCTGATCTTATCCAAATGTTGGACATTGATCTGAATGCAATTCTGATGCAATGAGAAGATTAGATCTACAATCTTGATTTAATCAAGCATCTGTAAGAGGTCCCTGTCGGACATGCGAGCCCATGACGAGCCATTATGCAATAAATGTTACTACACATATCATATCATTCCCTGATATGAAATGAAAAATAAATAATTTACATAATAGGTCCCTTAGTACAATTAGGGTTATGTACCATGACCATCTTAATAATCATACAGCTGTTGATTCAACTATTGAATCATAGAGGCTGGTGCTTGGATGAATATCTAAAGGGTTAGATAGAGGACTCATCAAGCACCATCAAATGATTATTAAGAGATGATCTACAGCCAGAGTAGGAGATGTCAATCCTTTCTCACAAAGGCTGATATATCTGACCAACCTCTTGATGCAGGTCCTCTGCATGGGAATAGTGATTCAAAGGTGTCAGGTTAGTTAGGTTAAAGGGTTGACTTAGCGAGATCGAGATAACCTAAATCCTATGTTGAATGTTGTCACAACATAGGCATACATCCTCTGATCGGAGACAGATATGTTACTATATGTCTGAGTGTGTACATTTGGCAGAATAATAGGTTGATGACATAACCAAGGTCTATACACGGGCGAGCTGGTGTGCATGTAAGGGCATATGAGTAATACGATCTCTCAAAGGGATCCATATAGGTTCACTTATGAACCGGAAGACATGAGCTCACTCATGAGGTGTTGGGACCGATTAAATTCCATGCACCGTCGTCGTA